>JAUZNJ010069103.1:0-26074 GCA_034780135.1 Jordanella pulchra
TATATACATCCATTGTTTGAAAGAAAATGCTTGTTTTCACACTTTAAAAGCCGGATATGGTTCTATGTGTGGCAATTATTTTTGGTGGGTAAAGTGGGTCAACCATTCCAGCCTTTATGTATCAGTAAATGTTTGTGTTGATGGAGCCAATTTATTAACCTTAGGAATATAGATAGAATGTATTTAGAAACTAAAACCAAAGCTATTTAAATCTTTTTTACCATTATCAGTTTTTTTATGCAAATGTTAATTTGAAAGAAACTGAATTACCTTTGGTGTTGTGGTATTGTGGTGCTAATTTTAGAAAACAGCACACAAAGTTAATCAGTTAAACTAAAAACAAAACTAAAGGTCTTACATAAGCTTAGATGAATAATTTTGGATTAGAAGATAACATTAAATTAAACCCGCTATCAGTGGTAACTTGTTGTAATTGAACATTTTCTTTAAATTCTTTTGACATGATTAAAAATTAATTGAATTTAAAATTTGGCTCGGAAGCTTGGAAAAGCTCCTGGTGTCCAATTTTATTTTCAGGGCTGTACTCAGGGGCTTTTTTATTCAAAGATCTAAAATACAACCAGACTGACTTGGCAGGCCCAAGCAAGACGTATCTAACAGTGTTAGATGCATCTGCCAAGTCTTGACAGTACAGACTGTGAAGGACCAGACTCAACCGAAGACAAAAAGTGTTCAAAGTAAAAAATTCTTCCGAAAAATAAAGGTTTAATGCAAGGATAAATCAAAGGATAAGTAAAAAATTTGGGCTTAATTTAACTGAGGTCAACTGAACTCTAATTGACCACAAACAAAAACTGACCTTTTTTAACAAAGAACAAAAGGCTGCTTAAATAGGGGTGGACTGTAATAACTGTAATATAAAAAAAAAACACTAACACGATGTGGTGGTGGGAGGAGCATCCACCACACAGATTATGTGTTACTTTGCACAGAAGAGACTATGTTATAGCTGTTTGTTGGTTACTCAGCAATGGCAAGGATGTTACATTGCAAAGAAAGAGAGTTTTTGTTACTTTTGGTTTCACTAAACTGCCATTTTATTTATTAGATTGATATTAATTAAAAGTGGCACTTTAGTGACTAAGTGAATCTAATCTAATCTAATATATATATAGCTTCATATATAGCTTTGTCTTAAAAATCTGTGACTATCTGCTTTGGCTGCTTTACCACCTTGTACATCATGTTTCATCTAGTAAATTTACACCCTCTACTGCCAATCATAATCATACCAAGAAAGCCATTACATAAATAGTTAATTTAGCCATTAACTGTATCTTCTTGCAAGTCAACCAATCTCTTGAGTTAGGGTATGAAGTCATCTAATTTCAGCTGTTCCCCATTTCTCTCTGTCTGTCCATCCCCTTAGATGTTAATGTTTAATGCTAGTGGCGTTGAGCCATGGCTGCAGCAGAGGCTGGGTGACCCAGTGCAGTTTGCTGCTATGCAGAGACAACCTCCTTCCTTCCTCCCTCCCTCCCAAGTGTGTTTTCCCTCCTCCCCACACAGAGCGTTGCCTAGAGACAGAGCTTACACTCCCTTCTCGATCTCTGGCACCTCTTTATCTCTGCTTCCTTTAAAGAGTCACTTCCTCTTATTTTTATTTCCTTTGACTCAGAAGGATGGCATACATTAACTCTCCAGATTGACGGGTCTGAGGCTTAAGCTTCCGCTATAATGTTGTGGCAAATTTTGCTTCCTTTACTTTAATCCTGTAACAGAATCTATTTAGAGAGATTGCTTAAAATCTTGCTGATAAGATCATATACACAAAAAAAAAATATTTGGAAACACATTCAGATCAGTGATCCTATACATGGACTAATCCTCCATCCTTACCAGTCCATATAGATTTAAACTCCAACACTTCATCGGTCACGTCCCAACTGCTGACTTCACAAACATGAAAGCTCAGTTTAGACTCGATGTTATTCATTGTTACGTCGCGTCATTGCCTGGAGGAAATAATCGTGCTGACATGGGATGGATAGGACACAGACTCGAATGCCCTCTAAGTGTTCATGTATGTGTGTGTGGTCAGATAACAAGAAAAGAAAACCAAGACAGAATTGCATAGACAGGGTGCTTCACATGCTGTTAAATTTTGCTTGCATCAGTGAGGTGCATGACACGTTGTCAGCTCATCATTTCCAAGCAGCAGAAGCAGTTTATCCCCCCCGATCATCGCTCTGCTGTAGAAGACAGAGGCTTGTGGGTCTCTTGTCAGTATGATTCGATCCCACTGGGCAGCATGCCTTTGATGTTGGGGAGTAGCGGCTAAGCTAAATAGTGAGATTATCTTTTCGCCTCAATCCAAAATTTTGATTACTTCCAATTAGTTTTGGCGTTCACGTCTTAATCCGTTAATCCTAGAAGATTGCTGTTATGATAGAGGCACACGTGTGTCCATACAAAACAGAACGTTTTTAGCCTGTTTTATTAGGTTTTTAACTAGTCAAGGAAAACATATGCCTGGCTTTCTCTCTTTAGTAAACATGCAAACTCTCACTCTCAAATTTGCCTGCCTCTCCATTTTCTTAGGCTAGTCTTTCACCACTGTTTTCACCTTTCTTTTCATGCTGTTTTCACAACCTCTCACATGAACGCATACTTACAATCAGACACCCTGCTGCTTTCTGCCTAACCTCGCCTCTAACTGCCTCCTTCCTGTCTCTCTAATAAGCATCTCCATCTTTCCAGAGCTCTGACAGAACGTCACACGCCTATGCATAATTCAGCATGTGACAGAGCACCGGTGTTGTGTTCGAGCTGCCATGCAACTTTTACTTTGAAATTTTGACATTTAGATGCAGCAAATTTAGAACCAACGCAAGTTTTGCATAATGTTTTTTTTTTCTCAATCCTTTCGAATCTAATTTAGATTTAACATAAAATGTTTATAGATTGTCAGATATATAGATCTACAGCCATAACACTGTCCTGCTAAAATGTAAAAAGAAAACATTTGCTAAGTCTGTAGCTCACTGGATATTTTAGAGTACTTTAAAAAAATCCTTCCTGTTTTGTGTTGATCATAGATTTGAACTATACAAAATTATGTGGAGTATAACTAATATTTATATGCAAATAGACAAAATGAACCAGAAAAACTGACTTAAGAATATTTAAGTAATTTTGAGACTGAAAGCTCTAATTTCTAAATATTATACACATCTTAATGCATCTTTTATTGAAAAAGACCCTAATGCAATAGAGAAAACAGTCCATGCTTGCTGTCTGTGGGGCACAGCAAGCATGTTGTAAAATATTACATAATTGGTATGAAACAAAGTTTATTATTCTGGTATATACTGTATATACTGAATCATCCTAAACAACAAAAGCAAAGGTTGACGGAGATGCCAAAATTAAATTAACCCTCCCTAAAACGTACAAAAAAGTTTTTATGTCAGCTTGAGGTGGTTTTTGTGTTTTGCGAAAAAGGGTTGATTCCCAAAATGAGAGATGGAATAATTTTTTTCTGTGTCTTCCTAGATGTCCCTATTACGTCTGTAAAAATTGCTGGAAGCAACATCCCCATTACTAACATGTTAACGTAAGAACAACTTCCCCAATCGCAATACATTCATTAATACATTCCCTCCATTACTGATCTGTGCTCTGTGCCACTGCCCGATCCATATCGGTAGCACGGACTGTTCTATTAGTTCGTTTGCATATTTGCAACAAGATATATGTCGGTGTCGCCCTCGATGTTACTTTATAAAGAAGACAGAAATCATTTTTTTCTCTCCCTAAAAATAGTAAGGATACTAAACTACAATGTGCAAAGGTCTAATTCATTTTTAGAGAAAAAAAATGTCTAAATCCTGTTTTATAACTTGTTTGTACCTGATGTGTCCCAGAAATGAGATGTTACGCCACTTTATTGCCTATCCTATTTATACATAAATCTAGTCTTTTTGAGTTTTATTTTTATCTTTGCTTTTACCTTATGGTACATAGTGCATAACTTAAAGAAACAACTAAAATGCAGATACACACGGTGTAATCCCATTTTGCTAGAGTGCTTTGAGCATGTCCGATGATGACGTCAGGCAAGCAGTTTAACGAAGAGAATGTAAAAATTGTCTTAAAAAGGTCCTTTGATATTTTTTGAAAGATGTAGCTTAGAATTCCTTGGTAATTTAAGGATATAAATAAGTACTTTTAGCACCATTATTGCATTATTTATGGTGACCTAGATAAATATCTAATTGATACTTGCACGCTGACAGTACAGGTCGTGCTTCAGGTACGGATCGGGTAGTGACAGTCGGTGTTAGATTTTAGACTCTACTTCCTGTTTACTACAGCCATGTGTGACAACGTAAAATGATGACAGCGTAGGGCGCCTTTGCGGTGCTTGGTTAATTTGCTTCAAACCAAATGAAAACACCAAAAATTAGCATTTCCTTTTTTTCAACTTTTTTTAAAGTTTGCTTGGAATTCAAATTTCAGTTGAATGAAAACATGGCTAATATGCAGTGTAATTCTGAAGAAAAAACAACAAAAACCTTCAGAGTGAAAGGACAGCTGTTCAGATTTAGTTTTTTTTAGAATGTCTCAATCTTGAAATGAATAATTTTTCTCCATCTATTTTCAGTAAGCTATTTAGCAAAAGAAAATGGGCAGCCTTAAGCTGGTAGAGATTTAGCCCTAGAGACGTTTAGCTTTAGGTGCAGTGAAATGTAGTTCTACAGTACTGTCTCAAAACATAAACACAGTTATGAAGGTTAAAGGAGTGGATGAATGGATATATTTTCAAGACACTGTAAATGAATTCCAGCAATGCATCTAATGTAAATTTAGCACCTAGCTAAAATAGATTAATTCCAAATCTCCTTCACGTAATAAAAGACTAGATAATCTCAGCCTGTCTGCGTTAAAAATTCTGCTGTTTTTTAAGGGAAGCTATAAGGTCACCCTCTGGTTAAAAGTACCATCATTATCATTTTAGTTCTTAACAACTTTTATTGTTTTGTGTAAAATATTTGTTACTGTTGCTGTAAGGGGATGTCCACAGGATCTCTAATCCTTTTTGCTTTTAGCTTGTCAGCTCAGTAGGTTTTATGACATTCCAGATGGACCCAAAGTGTCTGTTCTCTGCACTGGTGAATAAAGCTTTTTTTGTTAGAGCTGATTCAGATGCAGCAGCAGAGTCATTTGATAGAGAATTAGAAATGCTGAAATGTCCTACAGTCTCTGAATTAGAGATTGCAAACCTCCTCATCCTTGAAGTGAATTTATTACCAGTTAAAACTCTCTTCTAGCTCATACAGAGAGGCTTAAATGCATATATGAAGTATATTAGCCTGAAATGAACTGGGAACCCATATAATTGGTTAAGGTTAGACAGTGGCCTGCTACAGTCAGATGTAGCCTTGCTGATTACCTGAAAACATTTTCTGTCCGAGTCAGTATATTCCCAGGAGCTCGCCTGCAGGAGTGCAGCATTGTCGGCTCATCGACATAGGATGCATAGTCACTGGGATGGGTGGGTTGTCCTTGGGAATGGAAGACTGCAGGAATAGATTTTGCCTACACACTTATTTATAGTTTACTTGATCTTAAGACCGCCTGTCTGTCTATCTGTTGGCCTTGCTAGTGAATGTGTCCTGACACTGCACTGTTGTCCACTGGTATCTAATACCTCTTTCCTACTTTAAATGGATCTGTGTCAATTTTACACTGTCATGTCCTTATAGTTTAGTGTGTAGAGAGAGCACAGCAAGTCTAGGCTTTTGACTTTGCAAGGGCAGTTATTTGTCCGAGCCATCTTCCATGAAGAATGATGGCCCATTACCAAACGTTTTTATTGCATTTCAACAAATAAATAATCAAAAAGAGATTCTGTACATAGACAGAAGTTTGCATATTTATAGGGTACTCTCTTGTCAGTGTACTGAGTGATAATTTCAGATTCTAAAGCATAAAGTGGATGCACCATGCATCAGCAGAATTGTGCGGTGGGTGTTGGTGAGAGGGTGAGCTTTGATTCCTCCATTAAACACGCTGCACTTAGAGGCAAGCAAAACTGCTGCGCCTGTTAAAGGGACGAAACAGACAAATCAATCTAGGCATTTGTTACATTTAATGTAGGGAATAGAGGATCAGGGAGTAAAACACCAATACATTTGGCGACAAAACATTTTTGTGTTTTGTTGGCTCCTGTCATCATAAGCATATGTTATGGACCACTTTACACATCTCATACAAACGGATGCAATTGAAGGTGTATTTTATTGAGCTTCAAACCATTTTTTTTTGTTCTTTCCAGTAAACCAGTGAAACCCAATACAAGACTTCTTCATCCAATTTCATTTTGTTGCTCTTAAACTTGATATTCTGCTGTATTACCCAACCTTCTGCGTAGGATTTTTTATTTTTCTCATAAGGCTGATACTGAGAAATACATTTCCAATCCTCATTAGCAAAAATAAATGGTTTGACATGAGCTCTTATTTCAAAATATCGTCAACCTTTTTTATTAAACAACATATCATGTCTTGGGTGGGTAGCCCACTTATTTTTTCACATGACCTAGTCAAAGCAGTGTCTATTGAGTGTGTAAAAAAAAAAAAAAATCAACAAAAAAACCACTTCATCCAAAAATTTATCCACTAGTCTTTAAATGAGTAGCATGGAAACAATTTATTGCTTATAAATGTTTCATGCATATAAATAAGTAAATGATGCACACATTAAGTCCTTTTTTTGGATATTCTTATCATCAGTAGTAAAAAAAACTTCTCTCAGAGCTCACACAACTGGCTGCAAGCTTCTGTCTGTATTTTTAGAACACTACAGATGAATACATTTGCTGACACTCGAAGCTACATTTATTCTTTGTGTTTGCTGTGTGAATATATTCACCTGAGCCTGATGATTACTGTGTCCCAATGCATTTGTCATTTACTAAAGGACATTTTGCTGCTCACTATCTGACTCTTCTAAATTAATTCATTTCTTGTCCTTATGCATATTGTCCATTTATTCAGAGCAGAAAAGGCTTTTTAATGAGAGGCTCATGCTAAAACTCTGTTCTGAGTGTGTATGATTATTTACAACCATTACTCTTTTTTTATTTCTCTTTGTATTTTCCTTCTAGGATTCCCTCATCCTGGAGAAAAGCGATATGCACCACCCAGTCTGCTCCTTCCAAGATGACTTCCAAGAGTTTGAGATGATAGACGATGAAGATGAGGATGATGAAGAGGAAGAAGAGGAAGAGGTTGACCCTGATGCACCACCGTCTCCCTCTGCATCCCCTCCTCCCTCACCTACCCTGGGGACTCTGAAGAGCAGACCCACAACACTGAACCTCACCACGGCTGTTTCACAGGTTTGCAGGTTGAGGATCTAAGTGCTTTTTGTATTTGCCTCGTACATCCATATCTAACCAAAGACCTCTTTTACTAGGATTCGTTGAACAACAACAGCAGTCTGTCCCCAAAGAAAGGAAGCTGGCAAGACTCTTTGCGCAATCCTACTTCACAAGGTGCCCTCATCACATTCTGTATATAGAAGTTACATTATTCTTATGTGTTTGTAGTCTTTCTATCTGTTTCATATGATCCTAAAATAAAGCACTAAAAGCAAATAAAATAACAAATCAAGTTTTTACTGCTTTGCAAAACATAGCAGAATTAAGGTGTGAATCTGAGGACCTAAAACTGCAAATGTTTTAAACCTTCCAAGGATTCTTTATTTTATTATTTTTTTTTTTTTTGATGGGTCAAATGCAATTTATGTTATGGTGCTCCATTACAATAGAAAGAGGAAGCCAGAATGAGCTGGGATTGTTTTTGGTTGTTTAAAACTCCTCCACCAAAAAAACCCCACATTTTCAGATATAGGTAAAATGTGTAAGGCTGGCATATGCTGCTTTTCAGCTACTCTGATCAAAAATCAACATGGCATCTAACTTTGGGTGCACCCCTGTACTTAAAAACTATTCATTGATTTCATTTTTAATGTGATGGTATTAGAACTTCACTGAATATGTATTTATTAAAGCATTTATTAAAGCATTTATTAAAGCGATACTGAAAAGCCAAATTTGTTACACCCTGTCCCTTTAAACATAACATTAACTGCAGCTTTATCATTGGATAGGAAAAACATATTGGTCGAAATAAAACAGCTACTTCAATAAATGGCTGCTCCCGTTGAGAATTATTGTATGTCGAGCAGGTGGATAAAATGCTAGGTTAACACAAGCATACTTCTATTTTTTTATGATATGATTCTTTAGCTTAGACCATATTTAGTTCAATTTAAAATATGCAGACAAAGAATTTGACAAAAAAAATGTAAAAAAAAAAAAGTCTTCATAAACTCTGCTATTTCTCCCCTGTTCTGATAATGTTTGTTGCAACCGCACCAAGCAGCAAAGAGATAAATGTGAGACTAAATTTATATGTAATACGTACTACCGTTAACAGGGGATACAACTAACCCCTTATATTTAATTAGTACTTTATATGTTTTTGATCGATATTCCTTTGAACTTTTTTAATATGAGGATTGTACTACATTTCACAGCTCAAACTGGGATTTTATATCCTTGATAATATCTGAGGATACCATAAGAAGAAGATGACATTACACAGACAGACAAAAAGCGAAAAACATCCAATACAGTTAACAGTTTTCCTTGATGCCAATCACTGCCCATAAACGTCTCCATTTATAATAAACACCGATTTAATTAAAGTATTAATACATAACACAAACGCATAGAGAGAATCCTAAGGTAGAGAGCTTAGGTTTTAACATCTTCTATAAAACTTAATAACAAGAATGCCTCCTTTAATTAAAATAAATAAAAAACAAAATAAAAATGGGGATAGCACAAGGCTCAGTTATAAGTATGATTGACAAAACCGTAAATTTAAAAAATATCTTTTACATCTTGATCTTAAGATGGCTTTGAGCTCTGCAACAAAATAAAAAAAACTTGTCATACGTCCAGGTCGTCTGTCTCCAACCCACTCATGCTTGGAGGATGGAAGCCACGTCATAGGCCAGTGTAGAGCCTCTCCACTGTCCCAGGCTCCAGGGTCGCAGAGCAAAGGTACTCCACCAAAACAAGCAGGGGAGGGCGGGAAGCTCCAGTGTCCTCATAGGCCCCTCCTCTGCGACATGGAGGGCAACAGACGGGAAAGGCTTGAATATGGTAACATGAAGGCCAGCCCAGCGAGCTTGGATTTCATTCCCATTCACATCAACGTGATCTTGTGCTGTGTTGTGGATTTTCTCATAACTTACATGTTTAATCATCAACATTGTGCATTTTAATAAGTGTTTGCCTACATTTTGTTTTGTACTGAATACTGATTAATTTCTAAATTGATATTACTCTTATTTGTATCTTGAATGGTCAAGGCCTTCTGCAAATGACAAGAATTCATAAAAAACTGTATTTTTTATTTTGTTAACACATCTACATCTAAACATTTTGCATTCCTTGTACACAACATACTAAAGGCTAAAAACTGTGATTCCCCTGTCTCCACTCTAGTAGGTGGTTTGTTCTTTGAATCTTATCAACATGTGAATGTGTATAAATAATTCATGCCTAAAAAGGTACTAAAACACTTACTACAACTTACTAAAACAACTTTCACAACTGTGGGACTTAAATGCATACATGGACCTACAAAAATAAGAGGCTCAACTTTTGCTTTGGGTGACTTGAGCCAAGTATGGGATGTTTTAGAATCCCCCTTCTGTTGAACCCGTTTTGAAATTGTACCAATGAAGAGAGGTGTTATTTTCGTTTACCTCCAGTAGTTGAAACGCAACAAAACTTCTCCGTTTTACCCAAAAAACCTTGTCATATGCACAGGGCATGAATTTCTCGATCTTATTTCCCTAGGTTTGTCCACCTGTATTCCCAGTTCTTCATTATCATGTTCATTGTGGTTACATAGTGCTGTGTCTTTGGTGTTTACCCTGAACACTTTCTCTGTGGCTTTTATCTTCACAGGCTCATTTGGTCAGCACAGGTCCCACCCATGCCCTTCAGAGTTCACCGAGTCAAAGTTAGACCCATCAGTCCAGACAGCCAGAGTACCCTCCATGGACGAGCACTCCCAGTGTTCAGACACAGAGGTGGACCACGACCTCAATAGTGACCACAATCATAAACACTTGAACCGGCGAGCCACAGACACTTACACAATCACCAGTGAGTCTGGGATGGAGCCGGAAAATGATGCAGACCCAGATGGAACCAGTCATTGTTTGTCATCAACGGCTCCCATGGGAGGGAATGAGGGTTCAGATACCCCTTTGTCTGATGAAGAGCTGGAGAAGGACTTTGAGGTGGAGTTTATATATAAGGAGCAATGTGACATGATCCGCAAGGAAAATCAGTCAGCCTATGTGGAATTCCCCTCAATTGAGCCCTCAGAGCCTGTGTCTTTCTCTAGCTATCAGTCAAGCCGCTCTGAAGCTCCAGACCAGTCCAACAGTTCAGAACCTCCATCGGCTTCTTCTGTTGAGCCAGCAGCCAACGATTCGACCTCTCCATCTTCAGATCCAGGGATAGCAGACATGAACCAACAGGGTTATGTGACTTCAGACCAGGACAAGGACCTTAGTTCTCCTGGTTCTGATTCCGACGTTGAAGGGGAGCTGGAAGCAGCATTTGCTTGTGGCGGTCCTGTGGTCTCCAACATGATCTCCTCCATCTCAGAAACAGAGTTGGATTTAACTAGTGATGAAAGCAGCAGCGGACGCTCATCTCACCTCACCAACTCCATCGAGGAGGCCAGCTCACCAACATCAGACCAGGAACTGGACCCAGATACCGAGTTAGAACAGGACAGTGGAATTGTTGGCCTGAAAACATCTCTCCTTCTAGGCCAACGTGACCCAATTAAAGAGGACTCTCTTCTACCCTCTCCTTCCCCTAACCCATCACCGACTATTGCTACACCTTCACCTGTTGACTCCCCCATCTTACCTCCTGAGTCCTACGATGATGGTCAGGCTCTGATGGAGTTGCAGAGTGTGGATAATGAACTGGTTTGCGAGCACCATGCCGACCCAGATGAGACTCTCCCTCCAGCTCAGAGGTGTGATGACCACTTGTCCAGACCAATGGTACTAGAAATAGAACCAGACCACAGCCTAGAGAGTTTCAAACGTTCCTTCTACCTACCAGTGGGTCCCAGACTAATGCCATGTGCAGATGAATATGATGAAACAAGTGAGGGAGAGTCCGAGTCGGAAAGTGAAGACGACTTGAGTGAGAACTCGGACTCCCCTTGGCTTCTAAGCAACTTAGTCAACAGGATGATATCAGAGGGCTCATATCCCATTAGTTGCCCTGAGGAGTGCTTTAGGAGGAAGGCATCTGTGTCTGATACCATCTCACCATCTTCAGATATTGGAGATGATTTCAATGATGAGACCCAGGAGAAGAAAGTGGAGATGGGGCAAACACAGGGCAGTGAAAAGGAAGGCGAAGGGTATAGAAAAGATCGGATGGAGCCAGGAGAGAGTTCCCATGTCTATATGACCAATCCCACTGGCGGAAGTGGAAGCCCGCAGATTTTGGAGTGCAGCGCAAACAACGAGAAGGAAACCACCGATTTGAACTCCTTGTATTCCAATAAATACTGCGACAAAAACTCCACAGAGAAATTATCCAAGAACACTGGGATTCTGGTGGAAGTAGAGCCAAATAATGACTTAATGATGCTGGAAAGCAGAAGGGATTTGGACTCACCCAGCCTCAGTGAGAGTGTGATCAGTGACAAGGATGAGGGGCGGGAAACTGAACCCAGGCCAACAAGTCGTTCATCTGCATCTCTGGAGCGCATCACGGAGGTCAAGAACAGCCTGACTCTCGACATACCAACTGCTCAAACGAACCGCTGCTTTAGTCTCACCTACTCCACTGATAATGATGAAGAGGAGGACAATGAGGACTCTTATCCTTTCCTGGGTAGCATGAGGAATCAGTCATATGGTGGTAGTGACTTGGAGCTTGACAGCTCACCACCCATTGATTCTAGTGTGCACAGTCATCCCTTACCTGACCATGACCATCCACTGTGTGAGAAAGACCTGATTATTAGGCAGCCACACGAAGATGAAGGATTGGCTTATGACTCTATGAAGTACACATTAGTGGTGGATGAGAACACAACTCTGGAGTTAGTTAGCCTTCGGAGGTAATTATGTTATGTTGAAAAGCTGATAAAACAGAGCCAAGTGTTAAACCTTTTGTGACGGTTCTGTTTTTTTTTCTTTTAGGTGCACATCAGTTTTGAGTGATGACAGCGAGCTGTCAACTTTATGTGGCGAGGAGCCGTTAAGGAATGGAAACATGGGCTACAGGCATGACGAGGAGGAGGAGGTCAGGCCAGAACTTCTGAGCTCTTCTGAAGACTCCTCCCCTGAGGCTGATCTTCCGTTTTCCAAGAAGTTCCTAAACGTGTTTGTCAACAGCACATCCCGCTCCTCAAGTAAGCCACACACAAAAAAAAACATTTCCTTAGATAGTTAAATATATGGATTTAAAAAAAAATAAAACCCAAAAGATGAATCTCTGTTTAAAACTTGAGATCTTGGTTAACAAAATGCAGCAAACAGACGGAAATACTGTTTATATTTCTAAAGAATCTCAGTTTTTTTTATAAGTCTTAATGGGTTTAACAGGTCAGTGTCAGAATAATACATGAACATGTGACCTAAATATGCCACCAATCACTGATTTTTCAGGGATTTCTTTATGTCTCTAATTAACATGATTAGTGTACTGCAAAGCACATTATGGTTAGTTTTATTTGGTTAGTACTTGTAACAAGCACAGATAGCTTTTAGTTATACAAACTACAACAAGTTTCCATTAGGACTGATCCAGATATGCATGTTTAGGCCAATATTTTCTTATGTCAAAACTTATTCTAATAAATACAATTTTCTTGTGCTAAAACAAAACTATTTGTCATTTTGTTATTAAAAAAAACAAACTAAAGGCTGTCCTGCTAAAAATAAGGAAGGATTCATATCTAGACATGCAGGCATCAGGGAGCTGTAATCCTATGAACGTGTTTCAGTTATGTTACACTAAATCTTTATGAATCTTCCCAGTTTATAGTCTGTATTTCCACTGTTATTGTTCATTTAGAACACATCTGCTGATTCTGAGAGGATTGCTTGATTAAGTAACAACTACCTGCGCCAGATACCTTATTGATGCTGAGTGAAAAACAAAGTCTCTTCTCAAGATTATTAAGATATCTTTCACCCTTACTTCATTTATAGACTGATAACATATTAAAAACTGATGTCTTTGCTGCAAAAAGGAGGCTTTTGTTAAACTGGAAAATCCCGAAACCAAAATATTTTCTATCGAAACATGATTATCTAAAGAAATATATGAAACAGAGGACAGAAGCGTTGTTTGACATTAAAGCTAAATTTGAAAACATCTGGGAATTGGTGCGGGAATATATGTTGTCCCAAATATTGCCTGGACACAGTGTAATTTTGACTAACCTAGTTAAAGGGAGAACTGGCTGTGTATAAGAAATGTTGGAGCATGTTCTAATCCTCTCCTGTTTTTGTGGTGTTTGCTGTGTATATGTCTTGATTAATAGTTTATTGCTTTGTATTTATCAAGTCTGGACCTATGTGTATTGGGTTTTTTTTGTATTGCTGTTTTTTTATTGATATAAACATTTTTAAAAATAAACAAAAAAAATATGTCGCTGATTTGAAAGACAATATCATTACAAAGTTAGTAAGAAAATTGTAAAAAAGTATTATTTTGCCTGGAGAACCTCCTTTACATACTATTGCAAATAAGGCCAAAAACAACATTTTATGAGTAAAAAATATTTAATTGTAGCAGCAACGATGGACTCCAAAGAGATTAAAGGTGGAGTAGGAAGTTCAGATTGACTGGGAAAGTAATTCTTCTCCATCAGGGATGTTTCCTGGAATAAAAAGCTTCCCCAGTGATGTGTTTAAGTGCAGTAGAAATGGTTTGGAGCTGTGAACTAAAATCTCAGAAATATGCAGAACAGCTTTAAATTTTGCAAGGAAAGAAAACAACAATCACATGAAAACAAAAATGAGTCACAGTCACAAGGATTCTGCAAATAACAATAATAATAATAATACATTCTATTTGTATTGCACTTTACATTTCATCAAAATTTCAAAGTGCTACAAAAATTCATAGTTAAAACGAATACATACATAGTTAAAACGAAACATTACAATAAAATAACATACGTAATAAAACAAAGCAGTAAAATAACCATAAAACCACACAGATGAAGTACTAATTAACAGTGAAGTTTGCCCTAGGAAAAAAGAGAAAAGCATTTCCTAACTCAGTATCTAATGTGTCCTTTGTAACTTGTCTGTCTCACGTGTAGGCACAGAATCCTTTGGACTTTTCTCATGTACCATCAATGGAGAGGAGCGAGACCAGACTCACAGAGCGGTTTACAGGTAAACCTTTAACATTCTTTTTTTTTTTTTTAAAGCAATAAGATAAGTAAATTAATAGAATATTTCAATGCTTATAGCGACAATATAAAAAATCTGTAAAATCTTAATGATTAAAGGGGTAGAATCCTGTGCAGTTTATGTGGTTCTCGGTGCTGTTAATGTCCTGCAGCATTCTTCAACATTTCTTTTTTAAAGCTAGCAGATACAATGTTGACTTGTAGAACTGGATGCTACAGGATGGCTGACAATAATGTGATCAATCATCATCACCTGGGTCCTCACTGAAATAAAATCAAAAAAGGTCCATTCAGCCTTCACTGTGTACACATCCAACAAGGTTCCTCCTCCTTTTCAAGCTGTGCAGAGATGTTCTTTCTCCCCTCCTCTGTCTGTCTGTTTCCCTTATAGTGGAGATTATCAGGGGAAATTCAGCAGTAGCAACAATGTCATTTCTGTCCTTCTTTCTGTCTCTGCTTTTTCCAGATTCATTCCTAGACATGCAGACGAACTGGAGCTGGATGTGGATGATCCTTTATATGTGGAGGAAGAAGAAGATGACTATTGGTACAGAGGCTATAACATGCGAACAGGAGAACAAGGGATCTTTCCTGCCTTCTATGCTCATGAGGTCATTGGCCAGTCCAAGGAGTTGTTGGGTGAGTGCTGACATCTGTCCACTATTTCCACATCATATTAAACGTAGGATTGCTAAAACCCTGACTCATTGCTGTCCACCCATGTAGCCCTGAAAAGGAATCCAGGGTGGATAGAGACGTTCAATGTTCAGTTTTTGGGTTCTGTGGAAGTACCTTATCACCAGGGCAACGGCATTCTCTGCGCCGCCATGCAGAAGGTAAGACAAAAAAGCAATCATAATAAAGCAAGAATACTGTACATCAGTACTATATTACTAATTATTATCTGGATGAATGATCTTACAAAAATAAAATTCAGGTATATTTTTTTCTGAGGTCATTGGTTGAGGTCCCGGCTACTTAAGAAGCTTAAAGTTAGATGTTCAGATGTTTCACTGGGTTTGGAATCTTCTTGGCCTCAATGCTGGAGTAGGTGGCCACACGTTTTAATACAAAGTCCTGGTTTTGAATCCGAGACTTTTAGCCTTTTCCTGTTTTAGCATAAAGTTTTCTGTTATCCTCTTCCGTGCATGTGTTTTCTTCTGTCACTCTGACCTTCTACCAAATGTCAAAAGCATGTTTGGTAGGTTAACTGTTCTCCCTAGAGTATGCATGTGTGAAATTCTTCTAACTGGGATGGCTATCAAAGCTACATTAAAAGACCTTCTGGACAACCTTTCTATTGCAATAACTTACATTATGGACCCTTCTTAAAAGCTGGGTTCATGCAAGGACATTTGTATTAAACGAATTTAACCAATTCCTTTATAAAGAGTGGTCAAATATCTATCCAAAATAATGCTAAAAACTTTTGAAAGACCTGTGATTTCTTTGCTAATTGGGAGGCGATGATAAACTGATTTTTAGCTTGGACTTGCATGTTTTTCTTCGGCCTCCTATAATAAGTTAAAATCTATGTGGAATGGAATGACTTTAGCATTAAATTTAGACCTGAGCTTATTCCTGATTTTATAATTTGCTGATGTTGTTAATTAATCTTTCCAGCTTGGAGGAAAAAAAAAAACCAAAACAAATCAATTGAACATTTTCTTTGCTCATGAGCTTATGTAAACATCTGAACCAACATTGTACTCTTCTCTCTCTAACATTTAATACCCTTACACACAAACACGCTTTCTGTTGATTAGATTGCAATGTCGAGAAAACGGACAGTACACGTGCGACCTCCATCTCTGTGTGAACTGGAGATCAGCTTACAAGGAGTCAAACTAATCATGAGCTTGGAGGACGAATATGATGCCCTTGATGAGGTACAAGTGAATAAATAAAATCAGTTTTCTGCAGAGTAATTTTATCCCCGATTCATCTACAGTCTTATTCTCTGTCTGTCTCACACTCCAGTACGACAGATGTAGTCACTTTTTCCAGATGAAGAACATCTCGTTCTGTGGATGCCACCCGAGGAACAACTGGTAAACAAAGCCCGCCCGTCCTATGTCCTCCTCTGATGACCGCCAACATTAAAATCTGACTGATTGCATCTTATTCCTTATATTTCCCTGCAGCTACTTTGGTTTCATCACCAAGCATCCGATGTTGAACAGATTTGCTTGCCATGTGTTCGTATCCCAGGAATCAATGCGGCCCGTGGCGGAGTGCGTTGGGTACGTCCAGAGTAATAGATCAATAACTGATTTAAAGACTCTTACAAATCATGTCTTATTTAAAAAATAGGAAAAAATGCCTTATTCATCACCTCTACGAGGTACCAAAAGATGGCAGAAAATACGTTCTGCATCATTATTTGCTGTTAGAATATGAACTCAAACAGGAGTTAATACAGCCAATGTGTTTCAAACAAACATTTTCTCTGTCATAACGTCGTGAAATAAGTACAACTAAAAGTATTTTTTCCTTCAAACTTTCTTTAGTCTTTAGTTTTCTTCACACTTAAAACAACAGTAGATCAAAAAAATCTATTTTTTCAAATAAGGATTTTATTTATACCTGAACCGACCTGTTTATTGGCAGCGACAACTGTCTGGTAAAAAAAAACAAAAAAAAAGCAAGCAAACATTAGCATTATCATAGATATATCTGGCTGTTAGTCTGTTAGTTCTGTATCTGTATTTCCCTAAATCCCCTCTGACTGTTAATACGTTTGAAGCTCAGTTATTTTGGGGGTCTATCTTAGTCATTTACAAGCACCACTTATTAAACGGATAACATTCTCAGTTTTTCAATGTCTGCATATAACTCTACATTCAGTGATCAGGAAATCTTCACCATAAAACCATAAATAATTGACTGTCAGCTGAACTCCTTCTGTATGATTATAAAACTGGTATTATAATAGTGCTGGTGTAACTGTGCATCAAGAGCCTTTTTAAGGAAAATCACAACAGAAGTTCAGAGACCTTCTGTTAGTTAAGAATCATTTAGAATCAACATGGCGCTTTCACATCTGAATCCTTTTTAACCTTGGATTTTCTCCATGGATAATTTAAAAAGGGATTCATTAAATTACTCTTCCCTTCATATTTTATGCTAGGATCTAGTTGCCTCCTTTAATGCACCAGTGTCTATGCTCCTTTTATTTTTTAATTTCTCTCACATCTGACCACTATAGGATTGTTGGGTGAGATTGTCTCATAATGCTGAAATATTTGTTGTACCCACATGTAATTTGCTACTTGCCCCAGAATATTTCCTATCTTGGTTAAAGAGTTGTGATTAGCTGAGTGATTTTATTTCTCTTCTACGTACAGAAAATAATACAGAAACAGTTAAAAATGTTTCAGTAAAGTCTGTTTTAGGAGTTTTATGTACAGCAGCTGTCAGTTGGGTAAATAACATAAAGTCACTGTTTTCAAACTGATCTAATTTATTCATTTCTGTTTATTATTATTTATTTTTTTATTTTATTTTTGTTTATTATATTATTTATTACAACAATATATCTTATGCTTGAAAACCTTCATTAGGTATTTTTTTAATTAAAGCAGGATGGACTTTCTAATGTGCTTTCAATAGATTTTTCTGCTTTCTAACCAAAGTGTTTGAGCTTTTGGTCGTAAACTGATAAACTGTTTATTTTAGGATCTTCTGCTAGAGAGTAAAATTGATGGTTCTGCTATTATAGTAAATATGACACTAGCAAGGTGGCGAACACAGAACACATGGAGAGGATGGTCTGGGCAGATGGGAGTTTTGACTGTATTGTTGGAAAAAAACCTGCACATTGTCCTTAACACACAATCACTGCAGTGAAACCTTGTGGTAACAACACTGGGTGACAGGGATGTTGGTCGGGTTTGTGGAACCATAGAAGGAAGCTAAATATTGAGCAATTAGGAAGGAAATCTACATCATATACAAATAATACATTATAGCATGTGATTAAAAACTTGGGGTGAAAAAGTTCAATGATTTAACACAAAATGTTAGAATTGTTTTAAAGTTATTTTATTCATTACTAGGCTGTTACAGCACTTATTTAGATTCCATAACAAAATGCTTTTTCACTGTTTTTCTCTGTTCGATGTAATTGACTCCTCCACTTTAAAACAACATTTTTCAAAAAAGAACAAAACAAACAAAAAAAAAACAATTAATCCAAACAAACATTGTAAAGTTTCGCCTCAGACAGTAAAATAAACATTTTTTTTTATTTTTTCTCATTTTGTTAACTTGAAATGCAAACTCCCAGTCCAAGCATTCTGCCAAGGTATTTCCAATGCAAAATGATCTTAAAGCTGGATTTAAAGATCAAAATGGCGAAGTGATCCATTTCTGTTAATCTTAATTTGAGGTATGCAGGTGACATATTTAAATGATAAGGATTGGTTACCTTTTATTTAGCCATTGTAATCAAAAGATCGGAAATTAAGGAGGGCTTATTTACCTGTGGATTCATTTGGAAGCATCAAGAAGATAAAGCCAATGGTAGCATGTATCACTAATTCCTACATCTGTTTTTTTCCTCTGCAGTCGGGCCTTTCAAGAGTACTACCAAGAACACCTGGAGTACGCCTGCCCCACTGAAGACATCTACCTGGAGTAGAAGTTCACATGATGACCTTCTTCCTCTGCAGCTTGTGTACATTGGTTGAGTTTTCCACCAGAGGACACTGTCAGTCTTTCTTTACTTTTCTTTACTTCCCTCCAGGATCATTGTAAAATATTTTTCTGCATCCTTCTCAAACTGGGTTCCTCATTTCTACAGTAAGCTATTCAACCCTTTTTTTTCCATTGACTTCCCTTACTGGATGCATCGATTGCCTGTTTCTTTTACTGTTTTTTTTCTATGATACAAAAAAAAAACAAAAAAGCTGAGCACTTGTTTATTAAAAAAAATAATCCTCAATGCATGGCTGGTAGGGTTGCTGCACACCAACAAATACAAATATCCAAGTGAATGACAAGCAGCTCAACAGTAAAGGGAAAGGTGTAGAAACAAAAAGGGTGTAAATATCTGTTTTTGATGTTTAAAACAGCTACCTTGCTTTGTACTGAAGATGTTGGAGTTAACTAGAGAAAGTTAGCGGCCCTTTTATTAAACCAACCCCCTCCCTGCGTCGTGTACAAGATAAAGTGTGTGTTGTAAATACGTGTATAGAGAGTAGACTTACATTGCCTCATTGAGTCTGATAGGGAACAACAGTCGGGACTGATTTTCTAGATTGGAAAGAAAATGACTCCTTCTGACAACTGAAGTAGAAGTGGAATAAGTTTGGAAAAGTTGGCTTGGAATCAACTTTTAATGTTATTAGCTCTGTAGATATTGCATTCACTTTACATTACATCATGTAACTGTAAGCAAATCTGAAGCATTGATTTTCTCCACCAACCTGACAGTCATATAGCTGGATGACTTTTTACAGCAAGTAGCTTTCATGACAAATCTAGAGGCCCGAAAGCATCACAATTTAATAAATAAATAATTTGTGAATATTTACACATGCAATAGTAAAAATGGACACATCTAACATGGTTTAAGTGTTTCATTTATTTAATTTGCAATTATAAGTTCATTATATCTTATGAATTGAATTCATCTTATTAACTCTCCCATCAGTCTGTAGGTAAGCACACATAAAACAGCAAAGATAATTGGTTTGCAGTTGGGTTATGACAGTTAATTGCTCAAATGTTTCTCATTATTTGCTGAGCCAGAGAAAAGGCTTATACTTCAAGTCTTATTTTTTTCTAATATTTTAATTATAAATCAATATTAAAGTATGTCTATAAGTATTTACCGGAATTTAGAAATATTTATTTATTGAAATGGTAAATAATTTCATCAATGAATTATTAACATTATTTGAATATTAAACATGTATTTGTTTATTTATTTCATTAATTAAATCCTAGTAATGCATATTAAAACTAGAAAAGCACTGGGAGAGCGCAGACCTCCACCAAGCAGCTCATTCCCCCGACTTATTGTGACCTTTCACACCGGACCCAGATCATTACCAAAAAAATTCCTGTATCCACACGCTGATCCGAATCACCACCAAAGGTCAATGGATGGGTTCTTAGCCCACGGCGCACCTTTGGTAAAGTTTTCAAGCAAATCCGTCAATAACTTTCTCTGTAAAGTTGCTAACAGACAAACAAACAAACCAACACAACCGAAAACCTTTTTTGCAGAGGTAAAAATACATTAATCTGGCTTTATCCATTACTTTTTTTTGATCAAACTAAATATTTATTTATTTCATGGTGGCACTTTTGAGCCCAAATACCAGATCAGAGAGCCCCCTCAGCTGATAAGCCATTTTCTCACAGAACTGATTTATTTTGAGTTTAGGTGATGTACCCACCTATATTTTGTTCTGTTTTGAAACTTCAGAAAAAAAAGAGAGTCCAAACAGTAGCTGCATGTCAGTGACACTGTAAATTGCTAATGCTTGGTCCAGATATCACAGTGAGATTTAGTCCTTTAATAGAGATTTAAAGAGATTTAGTTTCTATAGTGGTTCAAACCACAAAATAAAAGCCATTTCCCAATTATTTATTAAATGCCGTTTGGCTTGTTAAAAACTAAAATATTGCATTCAATCATTTCCGTGGGTGTTAGAAAATAAGTCTTCAGATAGGAGAAGGAGGAGGTTCATCTAAAAAGGAAAATGCAGTCATCTGTTATTTGAAACTCAAGATTTCCAGCTTCACACATCTTGGTGTTGTTATCTTAGCCAGGTATTCGCGTCTTTCTCTGCTTTTATTCTTAATAAAAACACACTCCATCTGCAGGATTTTAGTGATAAAAGCTTAAAAGGGCAGGAGTGAGGGTTTTATCTACAGATATAGATATATATATGTATATCTACATAGACATATATATGTGTATATTTGTCAGTTAGGTCATGTATATACAATAGAAAATCTAAGTGCTGTGTCCTTTATGTTGAGTATGTTGAAAAATAAATATGTAACATGATTTAAAACGAATCATTATGAAAAACCCTGTAAAACAAAGAAAACATCTATGTGACGTGTAAGTCACATAGATGTAGATCTATGTGATCTGCAATAGTTTAATTTGAATGTCTAATGTTTTCCCACTCAGGTGGACTTTTCCTGCTGGCTTCAGCAGCAAATTTAGGGCACATTTGTGAGCTATGACGCTAAAAGGTTGCCTTCTTAATGCTGTTATAGAGTAAAAACCACTAAGACGTTAATGGAAAAACATCCATATGGCTTCTACAGTTGCAACCATTGCCTTTGAGCAACAACAGCTTAATCCATCTCCAATATATGTATCTATTCGCTTCCGACTATGTTTTTCTATCTTGTTCGAGCCGACTTGAAAAACCCTGTCTTTTAAAGCAGCTTCACAGACACAGCCTTTGAGGATGCTCTTGTCCCATATAGCCACTGAGAAATACAGTTAAACCAAACTTTTGACTTTAATACTTCAACAAGATCCATCACTGTATAACTAGAGCAACATATTATGTGAAAAAGCCAACATATCCTATCCTGTATCTTAAAAAAAAAACAAGGACTTGTAAAATTCAAGGAAAAATGAAGAAAAATTGCAAAATAAAATAAAAAAAAAACACTCTGCCTTGTCATGGGTTTGGTCTTATGAATAAAATATATGCTTGATGTCTGAAGTTTTGTTTCTTGTCTTTATTAAGCTTGGAAATTATTTCACATTTCGTTTTATGTTGGAATACTGAGGTGAAAGTTTTTTTGTACCAATACTCAAGTCAGACAAGTTACAGTACGAGAAGAGGTCATTCTTGATCAAAAGCAAATCTCCTCATTGAGGTAAATGTTCTGATATCCCTTTTCAGTAGCAAGAGAAGAAAATAAATTACCAAAGAGCTAAAAGCAACAGATAAGTGCAACACTCCAAAACATACATGGTCCTAATGTACTTTGATCTTCAGATTTAAGGATAGATTTAGTGCCGTATATCTCACATCCTGTCCTCTCGAACATCCCCCATTAACAATGGCAGCAGGAGGGTTTGGGGCTACATGCAGGAGTGCAGCAGGGCTCAAGGTTCGGGTTCACACCCTTTGATATCTGGCTCTCTCCAAACACCATGGTAGCCTCAAACTTTCCCTTGACTTTTTCTATCTGCGCCAGCAGAGCTTGGATGTCAGGTCTTCCCTCCAGCGGGAGAGGGTATCGTTCCGAGGGGTCGGCCTCTAGGTCAAAAATGAGAGGCGGATCGTGGGCCGTGAGGACTGCGAACCCGGGACAGTCATGATCAGGGGTGGTAGCACTGTGGGTGGCACCTAGTGAAAAAGAAACGATAGGCAGGTTTCAGATCAACCCCTCTGTTACTGCAGGCGTCTTTTTTTATCCACAAAAATAAATCCAACATAGTGAAATATTTTGTCATTTTACAACTAAGATTTATATATATTTTGATTGAAGTTCAACTTTGTGGCAGACCAACACGAAATATGACATAAGAAGTGACAAGAAAAGGATTGACGTCTTTCTCAGAAAATAATCCAATAACTGGCACAGTTGTTTTCAGCTCCCTTGAGTCAATACTATCACACCACTTTTTCTGTGTTAGCTGCTCTGAGTGTTTATAAGGCACGTCTCTCCCAGTTCTTTTGTATTCATCTTCATCGATCTTCTTAGCAAATCTTATCAGAGGCCAGTTTTATAAAATCAAGATAAAGGATTAAACTGTGATTTTCTGGACATTCTGACTTAATTAAACATCAATTCAGTTTCACAAAAGCTGCTCTAGATGAGGCTAACAGCCAGTCTTCATTAATACTGGAGCCTCATCAGTTCAGTCAGCGACACACCAATCAGAAAATAATGAATCTTTTCAGGGATTCAGTTTCTTATCTCTGCATTTTGATCAGCCTACATTAAAAACCAACCAATATATATTGTTATATAGTCATCAGGTTCAATCCATGACTCCATAACCTGATCCTCCCTGGATCCCTTCTAAAATAGTCCTCACTTAAGGACTCAAGGAAGTGTTAAGAGCCATATCTTGGCTAGCGTGAATTCCTGGGAATAATATAATCTTGTAACAGAAACAAAAACAAATCATATCTGCTGTTGGAGAAAGTCGTATTCATGATGTACCCAGGATTTGAACCCATGTCTTCCACATAGGAGAAACTGAATGCCAGGGCAAAAAAGTTACAGTATAAGAACCTATAAAGAAAAATGACAAGTGACTAATAACATTCTTTACTTGATTCAAAAATACCCTATTAATCCCAAAGGGAAATTAAATGCTGTAGTAAATCATCTTTTTTTTATTATTTTATCTAGTTGTACATGTTGATAGTTGTAAGCAGGAAGCGTCTTCTGTAGGACTGTCTTGTGCAGGATCTGAATAAATCTTTGACTGAAGAGACTCTTGCTGTTTAATGGTCTGATGAAGAGGATTCTCACTGTTGTCCATAATCTTCTTCACTTTGAAGAATTCTTTGTGAAATAATCTCCAGAGGTTCTAGAGGAGTTCCTAGAACAAAGGTGGCCTTAAATCATTTGCTCTGATAATGTTACCCCAACAGATGATGGCAGAAGAGATCCCGCTGTCCACAATGGACTTATAGAAGATATGCAGCATCTTGCAGAAAAAGTTGAAGCTTCCTTAGGAAGTAAATTCTACTCTGTCCTTTCTTGTAGACGGCTTCACTGTTGAATCTCTAGTCTAGTTTGTTGTCTAGGAAAACATCAAGGTATTTATACTCCTCCACCATCTCGACTTCTTCTACCATGATGTTAACTGCATTCAACATGTTCCTGTTTCTTCTGAAATCTACAACCATCTCCATTGCTTGTTCACATTTAGAGTCAGATGATTGGCTCCACATCATGCTTCAAAGCCTTTTACTGGCTCCTTGTATTCAGCTTCTTATTCCATATTTGAAGCACATCACTACAGAGTCATCTGAGTATTTCTGCAGTTAAAAAGACTGTCTGGTACTGGAAGTCAGAGCTAATTTGCTATTGTTTGCAGAATCAATGAATCCGTGATTGATGTGATTGAGGTGAAAAACAACAAATTCAAAGAAAATCTGTCTCTTCTGGAGCTTATCTTGGGCCAGCCAAATTAAAGAGGTGCCACCATGCAAGGCCACATGTTAGGGACCAGAATCCGCAGACTGATCAAAGGCTAAGTGGACCTGGTGGGTAACTTCAGAAACAAATTGCAGCATTGAGTTTCAGGAACTTTTAAATGCCTGAAGAGACTGGAGGGATGGAGCTTCCCCGCTGTGCTTCCCGGCCTTCCATAAGCCACTGAACACTGTAACTCAGCCTTTTCAAAAAACAGAAATCAGCAGAGGAAAGAGGCAATGTTCCCTCTAAGTTGTGCACTGCTGGCACATCCTCAGTGCACAAGAAAATCTATGCAGTGCTTAAAATAGATCCAACATAAACGAAATCAATTCGACCAATATATTTTTTTCTGTATCATTTGGAAACTGTATCATTCATTTTAAAAATTTACGGTTTAAGACACACCTGTTCACAATGTAGCATGATGCTCCGTGTGACATTTATTTATTTATTTAGCGAAATTTAGATAAAGTGTGCAGCACAAATATAAACCATTGTCATTTAGCACATATATGGTGGTTGCAGCTCTTAAATGTTAGCTGCTACAGGACATCTCACAGCTTGTGGGTATTTGTACTACATTTCAAAAATCCAGTGCTGATTGTAAAAGATTTAGTTTAGTAAATTTTTCCCTGATACATTTGCAACATTTTCTGGCAGAGCAAATAGGCTCTATCCTTGATTTATAGTTATGAGCCACACAAATTTATTCTAAGGGTCCTTATAATAATTTGGAAACCTTTTGGTACCCCTACTTAAAACTCAAGTGCTATAGTTTCTGTCCTCTGATTTCTATGGCATTATCAAAAGCCCATTTAACAGCACATTAGAAAAGAGCAGTACAGATGTCAATTGGGCATATTTCTATGCTGAAAATAAAATAGAAAGACAAAACTCAGCAAACTGAACTAAAACATAGCAGCAGAAAACCGCAACACACTCACACCAATATATAACATTACAACTTAATCAGCTTTAACATGCAGAAAGATTACGATTTTAGCTATAGTCAGAATTCTTTATTTTGATCTTGATTAATTATAAAAAATGCTCACACATGGCTCCTCTTTTTAAACTATTTTGAAATTAAGTTTCAATAAGAACCAATCAATAAAAGATGAGGTCAGAATTCTGTCAAAAGTGCACCTTTGTATACTGACACAAGCAGCTTTATTTAAAACACACTAATAAATTACTCTCTGTGTGCATTGTGAGGGTTTCATGTGTTCAACAGCATGGAGCCCCCATGAATCTGTATATGTAGAATGTTCAAAATGCCTGTAAGGAGTAGTTTTATGTGTGTATTTTAGTATTTTAATACCTATGTGAACTAGGGGTTGAATCAATTAGTCGACTAGTCGACTCTAGGACGTCTCGCGACTTTTTACATTTCATGTCGACTAGTC
>JAUZNJ010069113.1:0-26067 GCA_034780135.1 Jordanella pulchra
ATATAGTGCATTTATTTTGCAAGTGAACATGGTGTAAGCATATAGAGTGCTTATATATATATATATAAGGTAACAGACTCTGCCCACAGAACCTGTAGCTCAGTCAGCTGTAAATTAATGTTATCTTTAGTGATCTATCATATCATTTCAGAGGGAGCCAGTGCAATAATTTAGAACATTCAAGTTATTAGACCCAAACTTTATGTTAGCTGTTCTACAACACCAAGCAGCCAAAAGTTTTGAGAATGATTAAAATGTTAATATTTACAAAGTCTACTGCATCAATGTCAATTTGTATATACTCCAGAATCTTATCAAGAGTGATCAGCGTGACAACAATTCAATTTAATTCAGTTTATTTATATAGCGCCAAATCACAACAGATGTCATCTCAAGCTTCTTCACAAGGACAATTCATTCAAATCACATAGTCAGATTAGTTAAAAGTTTTCTATCTAAGGAAAACCAAGCATGCATGTAGCAACAGTGGAGAAGAAAAAACTCCCTTTTAAAGAAACCTCCAGCAGAACCAGGCTTAGTGTCAGTGGCCATCTGACCGACTGGGGTTCAAGGAGAAAAAAGCAGATACATTAAAGGAACATAAAAAAGCAGACAGACAGAAGGAAGCAGAAATATAAAAGGTAACCGTCATCCATCTCCACAGGTGCCCCATCAAGAAAAAGACACAATCATCAGAGCTCTAAGTCAGCTCCCATGTCAGAGGATGAAAGAGAACATATCAAGTTAGTCACAGGAAGAGAAACAGGGCTGCACTGAAAAACAGGCAAAGCTCCAGTAAAATATAGAAATAGAAATAAAAACAGAGAGCATAAAGTTAGAGGTTGAACTTACAAATACTGCAGAATGGGAGAATAGGTTTGAATGAAGCAGATAGAATGATAAAAAGTGGTCACAATATCCTCCGGAAGTCTAATCCTATAGCAGCATAACTATAGAGATAGCTCAAGATAACCTGAGCCACTCTACCTATAAGCTTTATCAAAAAGGAACGTTTTAAGCCTAGCCTTAAAAGTAATTAATTGCAGTTAATTGCAAAGTCAATATTTGCCTAGAAAATGAACTTTATTCCCCAGAACACATTTCAACATCATTGCAGCCCTGCCTTAAAAGGACCAGCTAACATAATTTCAGTAATTGCTACATTAACACAGGTGTGGGTGATGATGAGGACAGGGTCAATCTGTCATGATTAAGTAAGAATGACACCACTGGACACTTTAAAAAGAGGCTGGTGCTTGGCATCATCGTTTCTCTTCTGTGAACCATGGTTATTTCTAAATAAACACGTGCAGTCATCATTGCACTGCACAAAAATGGCCTAACAGGAAAGAGAATCACAGCTAGAAAGATTGCACCTCAGTCAACATAACATAATCAGCTGAAGGTAGTGCCTGGACTCACTTAAACTTCATGATAGGCTATCTCAACATTAACTGCGAGAAGATAAGAAGCAGCCATCTTCTGTTTGATCTTAATCTGGTGACATTCTCCTTGAAGGGGTGTATTTTTACTCTTTTTTGTGTTTTAAATATGACAGATGGAAAGCAAAGCCAATCTCAAACATTTAAACATGGCTCTTGCATTTTGATTGACAGTTGATTTCCCTAAACTTGAGTCTACCAGTAGTTAAGTAGTTAAGTTTGGTGGAAAAGGCCCCTGACTAAAGACACTCTGGGATAGAGTTACTGTGTTTTAAACAAGATTCTCAGGGTAGGCCAAATTGTGCAATAAGCTTCAGAACAATAGTGCCAGCTTTTCTTTATCTTCTGTGATTTTTTTTATGTCACTGGCATTGATTCTCCCCCATCATATGAATGGAGATAATTAAAGCAACATCTTGCTGCAGAGACAGAAGGACCTCTATAAATGCAGACCTCTTGTAAACCATATCTGCAATGCGTTGCCTGTCCAATGTGCTGCCAATGCAAAGATTAAAGTAGCTATAGAAATTCACTATTTTTTTTACCTATGAAGAAAAATGAGCGTTGCATATCCTTAAAATTAAACTCACAACAAAATGACAAAATCAGAGAAAACTCGAGGTGTTGCAATGTCCCAGTAAGAATTGGGCTATACAATATACAAAAATTACTGTACATACTAATTTCAACAGCTTTTTAACACACTTTTTTATATATAAAATGTAAAGCGAAGTCATTTGATCTTTTTGTAGTATCGATCCAAAATCTGCTTTAACGCTTTCCTGTCTCTTCATCTCTACTTTATAACAAAAAAATCCATCTTTTCCATTTAGACCAGAAATATTGAAAGTACCTTCACATGCAGCTCTGGTTAATTAGAGCTCATTGGTTGCAGCAGCAGCTTCATGCTGACTGATGATACACCAGTGGGCTTCTCTCAGCCCTTGATTAATGACTTTTGCCTTCCAAGGATATGCTGTTTGCGTGCCCACTTGTGTTCTTGGGGGAGCTAACACTTACACATTGTTTTGTAAGACAGATTTCTATTCTCCTTTGTCTAGATCATTCCACTGAGTAAATATTTGAGTTTCTTTGCTCATTTTATGACACTTGAAAGGTGTGTCATTGTCATATTTACAATTTTAAATGATTTGTTCAGCATAGTGGATGCACCACACTGAACTCTTTTTAGCACTGATGGGGAGTGAATTATTCAAAGCGGGCTTAATCAGATTGTCAGTAGGCTGAATGTTTGCCGAAGAAGGAAGATGAAAGCCTGGCACAACTCCTTACAACAGGTGTGCAGTGGTCTGTAGGGAATATAAAGACCTGGGGCCAAGGCGGAGCTCTGCAAGAGCTGGATTAATAATGAAAACACATTTGTGCCAAGGCACGTTGTAAATGTGTGCATGCACATTAAATTCTTTGCGTTTGTAGAAGAGATACAGTTTGTCAAAACTCAACCAAACTGAATCAAAGTGGTATTTTTAAAAAACATAGTCTTTATAGAAAGATCTTTGTTTCATTGACATGTACTTGTATGTTCCCTACATTATTTTAGGTATTCCATTGGATGATGGTGGGGTGTAAAAGCAACCTGAGTTAAAGTTATGTACTATAAAACAAAGTCTTTGTCTGAGGTTTGAAAATAGAAAAAAAAATGGGACACTGTGCATTGCAGTTTGAATATTGCTGCAGACTACTGGAACAGAGTCTGTCCAGATTATGCCAGCATTCCCCATGGGGTGATGAGAATGGAAATGGGTCAACGGTGGCTCACATTATCACTAAGTTATTCTGAGGGGTATGGAGCTGTGTAAGGACTAAATGTTTGGTGTTAGTTTGTGACAGTGGGTAAAGGTTCTACAGTGAATTTTCTAATTGTTATTTTTTATTGTTTTTTATATTCCAAATATTAAGATTAAAAGGGATTATTAATTTTTCATCATAAAATATTAGACAGGTTTGACGCAAACCAAGTTTAACAATGATTCATGCTAAAACCAGAAATTGCAGTAGCCATATCCAAGGAGTGGGCAGTTCATTTGCCCAAACATACACTACTAGGGTATCTCTGATTGTTAGTAAGGGAGGGCTGGGGGTGTTGACAATGAAGATTTTACCTTATAAAAGGATCTATAACTGGTTCAAATATGTTGACATATGGGAATTTGGCCATCACATTTAATGCTGTTGCTTGTGATATATGAAAACTCGTAATTACTTAAAAAATGATATATATCATTTGTTATATTTTTCACCAATAGAGGTGACCTTTTTTCACCTCATGCTTGGTAAATGATGCAGTTAGGTCTCACTTGACCGGAACCTAGAGAGTAAAAACTGGAAAGCTATTATTACCTGAGTTGTTTTTATCATATTGTATTTTACTGATGTAAATTTAGACAATGCCAGGCTGCTTCACTGCCTCGAAGTTTTCATGAGCCATTATACATGAGATATCTGTCCAAACAAACAAATGTGATCCGCTTGAGCTCTACTGTTTACTATATTAGCTTGAGCTAACAGCATTAGCAGAATCTAATGTGAAATCAAAATCAAATTGTAAGCTCACAAATGACTGTTTAAAGTGACATTGAAATATCCTTCATTCATTGTAAAACATCACTCAAATATATCTGAGAAAGCTCTGTTTAGCATAGCTCTCCATCTGGGCTAGCATCTGCCAGTCCACAAACACCACATCCTTCAGACAACTCTTCCATCTTCCTCTATTTAGTCCTCCTCATCTTCTTTATGTCTTCTGATTTCTACATTCTCATTAGAATTGATTTCTTCCAGTTCAAACTGAAATGTTACTATCCAAGATCAATATAAGACCAAATTGGTAATATCGCTACATACAGGTATTTCTTTCTACTTTAAGCAGTATTGTAGATGTTTCTGTTGCCTGATTTATTCTCAGATAAAAATAAAATGAACAATATAAAACATCAAAAAAACACAGAGAATCATTCTCTGTAAGAAAACATACACATTTTAGTCTCAAAATACTGTTTAACCCGATAGACATTTTAATGGATCCCGTAAAGGGAAACCAACATACAGTAGTTTACTGTAGATACTTTACATGGTGTTAGATGTAAGGTAACTTCCTTTTCCTACTGTTTTGTCAGTTGGTCTTTTCATATTATAGATCAAGCATTTTTTGCACAGATTATAATTTTATAAGGGCACATTAAAAAAGGAACATTGAAATTAGACCTGCACAATGTTTCAGTTGTGATTTTTATCAAACCTAAAAGGGTGCAATACTGTGATCACAAAATACTGTTTGGAGGCAATATTTTTCAGCTTCAACATTAATAACGATGTGTAACAGGTCTTCATGCATCCTCTCTCAAAAGCTTCTAACAATTTTTAGGCAACTGGGGGTGACGGTTTCTAGAAGATGTTTCACCTCTCATCTATTACAAGTTATCATCAAGTAAATGAAGTTCGTTTTCCTACTTTATCACATTTGTTTGGTTGCCTAGTCTCATTAGTGGTTTTGTTCTGCGGTTTGGTGCTTTAGATACCTAAAGTCTGTCATCTTTCATCTTTCTTTGAGATGTAATATTCTCTTTGCTTTACCCACCAGTATCCCCTGGTTACTTAGGGGAAAAAAAGGATTAAAGATGAACTGAATGAATGTTGACAAAAGCAGTAATGATTAGAGAGCAAAAAATGCAGTCTCAGCAGTGCTTAAGAACGTAATCAGAAAGTGAGAGTTTGCTGATTGAATAATTCAACTCTTAGCCTTTTTTTCCATTTAAGTTGCTGTTATAATTTTTTTTCACCAAAACGGAAATAAACCTTCCTGTGTAAAACTGTTAAACTTGTATTTGAGAATAAATGTGCTGTCTTCTGAAAATCAATACAGATAATGTGGATTGAGCTCTTTCCCACATAGCCCCTCATATAAACTAGGCTGATTTGCTCTGTCTTGCTCTGTGTCTTTTAAAAGGCAAAGTGCCTTTTAAAAGACACTAAATTCCATTTAAATAAATGTCCTAATGTAAAATGATAAAAATAAATAGTGTAGGTGTCTCTTAACCTCTTAAATAGGGCAAAATCCTGCAGTATTATACAATGTGGGATGTAAACCTCATGAGCAGTTTTTCTAATGAGCTTTAAAACCTAACTTGACCTCCTCACTGTCACACTCCAACCTGATGGTTTACCCAAATGAGATGATTCGAGCAATGCACATTACCAGTTGACTGCCTTTATGTGTGCACTCCATTAAATCGCTCCTCCTGGGAGGAAACCTCAAAGAGAGATTTAATGGGCTTAAAAAAAGGGAGCATAGCAAAACCAAAACAAACTCCCTGCGGAATTAAAACTTAAGTGTTTACAGTATCACATTTTTCATCTTTGTCTGGGGAAGTTGCTGCACAACATCTTCACATGCAAATTTCAGGCTCTTGTTTAGCTGTGAAAAATAAATGTTATAGATATGAAAAATGGGGCTGTATTAATTGTGGGCTTTATTAGGAATTAATCTGTAATATATGAGAAAACCTGTTCTCCTTCTAGCCACATGAAAGAGTGTTGAGAAGTGTGTGTTACACTGTATAGATGCAGGCTATTGTGTTGAGTAGTTTGGTAATGAAGCTTTTTATTTATTTAGTCATATGCTTATTTATTGATGGAAAGGGGTTTGGGGATCAGGGGGAGCCATTTTTAATAATAAAATAGTGTTTTAGCAGGGATCTACTGGGATTGCTGACACATGGTTGAAGCTTTTATTTTTTATTTTTTGCTTTGTTTCTAACTGCTTCATCTTATGTGATTTCTTGAAGATGCAAATCTAAAACTATGTTTTCACAAAGCATCAGTCAAACAAATGAGATCAATAAGCAGTGTTAATGTTTTTAATAAAAAAGCCTCTGATTTAGTCAGTTCACATTCAAATGTTTGAGATCAATTGCAGTCTCTAAAAAAATGTTTGTGTTAATTTGTTGTCAACTTTAGAAGAAAATGAACAATATTATCATAAAAACATATACTTTTTAAGTTTTTAATAAGTATATGTTAATAATTATAGAAATACATAAATAATATAAAGCAGCCAAGCATTAGCATAAATTACTTTCCTTAACGCAATATATTCTCTTGCTCAGTTTTTATGATAAATATAACACCGTGATAACAAATGATACCTAAGTTTCAATTTAAGCAAAAAAATTTTAAAAAGAAGGAACAAATGAAAGAAAACATTAACAGTGGATAGCAAATGTACAGAATGACAATGCATGCTTCATATGACCTAAAGGCATGGCTGCTGAATGCACTAATGATCATGAATCATGGGCTGAATCAGATACAAACATAAAAAAATATCAGACAAAACCATCAGCTGGATGGTGTACAGTATAAGTCTATCTTTAATGGCAACACTACTCAAGCCATTTATATAGCTCAAATACACTCGATAGAAAATGTTCCCATTTTTGAAAGGACTTTAATGTTTTCATGAGGGACTTTTCAATATGATACAGATATTGTAGCTGAGTATTAAACTGCTACCGATATTACTTTGATACAATATCAGCTCAAACCATGGTTACTTTTGTTACCTATTTTCTATTGTGAAATATTAGAAAGGTATTAATAAATTGACATAAACTTCAAACAAAAACTGAGTGCTTCTGTAAACTACTTTATATCCAAGATTTTATATCCAGGCTAATGTATTCCTTTATATATTGTCTATGTTATTCTTGAGACATATCCTAAGATATAATAAGCAAACAAGAACACCAAATTCCCCAAAATAAACTTTCCACTTGAAGATTATCACAGTTCTGCTGCTCCTTTCTCTCAGTTTTTTCCTTTCTTCTCTTGTATTCAAACAGCATTTTTGCTGTCACATTGAAGGAGTGTAGGGTAGAGAAAAACAGCAGGAGCAGGGTTGGGGCTTGCTTTAATTTTAGATGGTCTGTGATGGAAATTAAATCTCACTCAAGAATTAATGGCTGGGGATCAGGTTGAGCCCTAGGGTCAAGATCTGCTATTCACAAAGCTATTGACTCGGCAGCACTCCACTCTGAATCACATCGGGTTTAATGATGTGTGTGTTTGCAAATGCATGTCTGTGGGTGTGTGTGTGGGTGTGCGTGTGTGTGTGTGTGTGTGCCACAGTGAAATGGTGTGATTTATAAATATGAACTATTTATGTGTAATGGCATGATACTATGATCACTCTATGCCCATGTTGCTCTTGCACTGAATTTTAGTACATTGCTGAATAATGAAATAATCCAACTGAGTATATTTTTGTATTTTCTTTGCAGGAAAGGATACATTATTATTTTTATTTGTTTGTTTCTTGACAGTATTTGCAAAACTTTCATATTTTTATTTCTTTTTCTCTTTTTCTAGGTTCCCAGAAACTGCTACAATCATGGAACCCATACATACATAAAATCTTCCTTAGGCTTTGGAGGAGTGAGACGCCATGGGGAAATTATGAACCAGTTATAAACTGCAGCTGATACCTTTTAAAGCTGCTTCATCTTTCTATTTATTTCTCTATTTAAGAACACCCTTCTCAAAAGTGTGTGACGCAACTCAGAGATTGTGTAAATTTACCCAAAATCTGCATTTTAGTGACCTTTTACTCCAAGGTACAGAAGAAGGGTTCAAAGTTTTAAGGGGTCTACAGTTATAATTTTCCCCTTTTACTCTCCAATTTGTCAATCACACCAACTGATGGAGAGACAAAGGAAAGAGTCAGGATAAGACAAGTGAAAAACTTTCTGGAAGTGAAGGAAAAACTGCCTGTTGGCCAGTATAAGGATCCTACGAGCATCACTGTTTTATCTTCCCTTTTAGCATTAAAAAATATTTTTTACACATCATCTAAAGTAAAGTTGGGGCTTGGCTTTGTGGCTCATTCGGCCAAGGATTAATTAAAAAAAGGAAAGATTGCAATTTTTATTATGACAAGGGTGTTAAGATTCCTATGCTGGCCCCTGTGGCCCTTGGCCCTTTCCACCATGCTAGCTACAGTGGACATGCTGGAATTTGGTGGGGCAACAGGCCAATACGCACGCTATGGGCGCTGGGAAGCTGGATCTGTGGGTGAGCTAAGCTTCAGCCTGAAGACCAACATCAGCCAAGCCTTGGTGCTCTATCTCGATGATGGTGGGAACTGTGACTTCTTGGAGCTGCTGATTGCTGGTGGACGTCTCCAGTTGCGCTTTGCTATCCACTGTGCTGAGCCAGCCATTTTACACATGGAGACACTAGTGAATGATGACCGCTGGCACATGGTTTTGCTCACCCGCAATTTTCGCGAGACTTTGCTAATGGTAGATGGAGAGACAAAAGTGGCTGAAGTCAAATCAAAGAGGAAGGAAATGGCAGTGGTCAGTGATCTCTTCGTGGGTGGGATCCCTCTCGATGTGCGTCTCTCTGCTCTGACCTCCAGTACTGTAAAGTATGAACCACCCTTCATGGGCTTAATCACGAATCTGAAGGTGGGGGATATGCCGCCTACACTGTTAAACAGCCAAGGTATTGAAAGTGACCTGGAGTACCTCTGCACCAAACAAAACCCGTGCTTCAACGGAGGGTTCTGCTCAATTCAGTATGGAGAAGTTCGCTGTGACTGTACCCACACCCGCTTCAGGGGGAAGTACTGCAAGGAAGGTAAGAACTGGTCTCATTGTGTCTACTTTGTGTTAACTTGATCAAAACGGTAGCTCTTTGGACGTCAAAAATACTTTTCTTGCAGATAAAAATATTCTTTACTTTTTGTTTCGGATCACTTTTAGAATAAAAGACTTTAATGTCAAACAAAGTTAAGCAAAGTCTGCAAAGTCTAAGTTAAAAAAGTCTATCACTCTTCACAGTATGCAGAGAAGATCTTGCAGTTTTAGATGAACCCTGAGATTTTACTAGAGGCAGAATTTAGATCAATTGATAGCGCTTCTGAAAGCTTAAAAAACACATTTTAGGTCATTAAAAAAAAAACAATAGAAGATGTTCAAATGCCTTCTATGATCAAAGGTATGCAAGTTAATTTTTCCCAGTGGGGTCATTGGATTCTGGATTGCATCATGCTTAGAATTTGCCAACTATTCACCCTTCATGTGACCATCAGATTAGCACAATTATATTGCTTAGAGAGCTCCGTGAAATGGGTTTCAATGGTTGAGCTGCTGCATTAAATCCTTCACGTACAAAATGCAATACAAAGGGTTGGATGAAGTAATGTAAAGCATGCAGCCACTGGACCGTAGATTTCTGGAAAAGTGGTATTTGAAGGGATGATTCCAGTCTCTCCCTCTGGCTATCCAATGATAGAGGCTGGGTTTTACAGCTGCCAAAAGAAAAGAGCTCACCTGACAGAGCCAAGTCAAGTGTTAAGTTTGATACAGACGGTATTATGGTGTGTGGCTTATTGTCAGACTTTGGACTCTGCCCCTTGGTTCCAGTGAATGGAACTGATAATGCTGCAGCATTCTTAGACCTTCTGAACAATTTTACAATCTGGGCTCTGAGGTTACATCTTCAATAAGGCACCTTCAGTACTAAGATGGCTGCACATCATTGAACAAAGCAACTTGGAGGCGTGCAAAGATGCTTATGTGTAAGAACTTGACTGGCTGCACTGAGACCTAACCTTAACCTGACTAAATGCATATGGGTTGTTATATTAAAGCATACAGCCCACCTTTGTAATCCTGACATTATAACTGTTGTCCCAGAAGAATGGTGAGATATAACCTGAAAACAAAGTTTTAAATATCATTAGTTTACCTATTTAAGAAAATTTAATGTGGCAATGCTGATGATACTGGTGCTGGTTTTTCTTTGGGGCAGATAGATCTTTTTGTGTGTGTGTGTTAAATAGAGCATGTTAGTCCTATAAGATATATTTAGAACAAAGCTTCCTAATATTACTTAATAAGAGCATCTGCCAGTTTTGTATTATAAGGCTGGAAGCTCTTATGTTTTTTAGCAAATGACCCTTTTAGAAATACATCTGTCACTGTATACAGTCAGAGACGGCTTGAATTCTAAGTTAAGCACTTGGGTACACTAGTTGTACAAACAGACACCTACTCAAAATATTGGAATTAATCAAATTTATTTATACTCCACTACTGATAGTGGACTCACATGGTTTAACCAGCCTAATTAAGACATTAAATCACAGATTTTCTTTTTTTTTCTTAAAACATCATTAATTAATTATTATGCTACATCACTATTTCTGTAACAGTATTTTAATTTTTCTAGGGATAATACAATTATTTGTGATAGTTAAAGTTAAAAGCTTTAGCTTTTTAAACAATGGGACCTTTTTGGTTTCTGTAAACAAAAGGAAATATTTGAGATTTATTTTATTACTACCGACATTGTGAAAGAAGGAAGCTATTGTAAATGCAACATTCCAGATCACATAAAAGGTGGACACTCTGAGCGGTTTCCTTTTTTGGGTTTATTCTCATCTTCTCTTCTCCTTTTGTTCTTTCCCAGCTCACTATTCCCGGTGACTGTCCTACTCTTGCCTTCCTTTGCTCTCGGGTTGTCAGCTCATGTCAAGCTTGGTTCTGGTTTAAACCACGGGCTGTCTCCTTGAATGACACATTGTATTTCCATATCTGTGGTTTCTCCGTATTTTTCACCTTCATCCTTCTTTTTGTTTCTCTTCATTGTGGGAAAATATTTCAAACTTGCCTCCTACCGTCTCTTTTCCTTTCTTTCTAAGGCCATCTGCTCTCCACCTCCCTTCACCTTACTCCTTGTCTGCTCCTCTTGAGGTGACTCCCTTACTCCTCTTATCTCTTTACCCTTTACCTGCTGTCAGCACTTCACAGTCCTACCTCTCCTCCCTTTCCACTTATCTCCCTCCTCTTCTGCTTTCATGTGTCTGAGTCTCCTCATCTTACTCGTGGATTCTCTAATTCGCCATGTAGCCATGAGGAATTGGTCTCTCCGTCTTGATCGTTTGTACTCGGGGTGGGGGGTATGGTTGAAAAGCTCTTCATCCCTCATTATCACCATGTCTTATAAATGTTGCATTATCACTTTCAGAAGAATCAATACACTCAGTATCTGGCAGCTTCTGTCATGTGATGAAATTACGTGTAATTAGTGCTAAGGAACGTAGATAGTTTCATTGCCACCGGATATGTGCTAACTGTTTGAAGTGATGCATTTTTGTGTTGCTCAGTTTAGTTCTGAGAGTGCTGAAAAAGAAATCCACCCAAACAAAATACTTTGCACAACTTATGTTTTGTTTTTGTTTTTTTTATTACCCTTAGGTAATAAAACTAAAACTGGCCTAATTTACACCAAAGCCCTTTTAAACTATTTTAGATGAGATAGAGATGTCACACTGTCACCTTTTTTTCCCCTAAAAAACTGTAAACCACAATTAAAATTGACTTGTTCATTAGTTATTGCAGCTGACTACCCAGTAAACAAATGGTATTGCTGTGATGCCAAAATAAACCTGTTTGGCATGTAGGTTTTGTCCTCTCTGCTTTTCTGCTGTTGAACTTTTGCAATCCCTTTTATTTCATGAATCATCTCTCCCTCCTTTCTGTCCATCGAAGATTGCTGTCTGGTGGGAAAAAAGTGCATACTGCGTAGTGTCTCTTGGCTAAATTGAGAGCGGAATACCAATGTAGAGCTAGAGTGACTGCAGGAAGCATTTGCCTTTTTAAAGGAAGAAATTAAAGACGACAATGATGTGAAAGACAGAAACAAAAGAAGGGGAGGTGGAACTAGTAATGTGGAAAATTTGAAAGGGATTTCCTCATGTGCTTAGTTTTAATTTGATTCTTTCAGGATCCTTTGTGACAAAGTTGGATGGGATGGTTTCCTTCTGGGGGTCCTTCATGATTAGGACTCCCCTGCCCTGTGTTTACCACCCTGGGTGGGTCCCATCTCTTAGCAGCTGACCCTAACCTTACTCGTGGAGTGCAGTTAGCTTCTTTTGCCAGTACCTGGGGGTGATATCAGGGTCCAGTGATATATATATATATATATATATATATATATATATATACATATACATATGTGTGTGTGTGTGTCTCATAATACGTATTTTTATTATATATTAATAAAGGGGGATTTGCCAGTTGCTTCAAATGATGTAGATATTCTCTTAAAGTCTGCTCAAAATATTTATAAATGATTAACATATCCATACTACCATCAGAGCTAATACAATCTATCCAGTCTCTAAGGAAATTAAATCACCAATCGGAGACAGAAAAAAGTCAAGAACAGTTACTTTGCACATTCGTGGATATGACACTGAGACAATGAATTACAGAAGCTATGTAGAAATATTTTATTTTGCAAAGATTATGACCTTAAAACAAGAAGGTAAGACTGAATGTTTGGTTTCTGCTTCATGAAATGAGCCTTATTATATTTTATATGCTGGTTCAGTGAGCTTACATGTAGAAGAGTGATACCGTTTACTGCATAAATCCCCCCCTCCCCAGAATATCAGTTATTACTTGAGGGGCACAACTCGAGTTATGCTGCCTAACACATGAAGCTGCCTTAGATGACTGCTCATGACGCCAACATCAGAAACTGACACCGATTTCTTTGGAAAGTGCAAAGTTTGGATTTTAATTTGAACTCTGTGTGGCTAATAGAACAGGGTTCTACCAACGGTGTGTATGGTTTTAGCTTGTATACTGTATGTCTTCTTTGGGTCTTGGGTGTTTTGTATTTTCTGTGATTAATTTTACTGGTGATTAATTTTACTCCTTCCTACTGGGTTAAATAGATATTTGAACACTTAGTAGCCTACAGTGCATTATCACAAGGTCGAAGTAAATTAGGCATTTACTTTCCTCCTGTGTCCGCTGTAAATGTATAGTAAAACTAGAGGTTGTCTCGCTTATTTTATTTGACATAAAGGTGAGACTGAATTTATGTATTTTCTTTCCCTCTTCGTTAAACTCTTCATGCTTTTGAAAAGCACATATAATACCAAAGAAATGTTTGTGGTGACACAGGCTGTTTTCTCAGTGAAGGCAGGATTGCAGTTGGATCTTCGCTTTTTTATGGAATGGAATAAAAGCAGCAGCAATTACAGACTCAAGAGTAATGGTTTTGTAAACAATTTTACTGCAACTTTTCACAGTTATCATGAGGAATGGCAAGATAATATTTTGTCAGACATGGCAGCATCCTTCTATGCTTTCTATAGATCAAGTTTATCTAAAATAATTGAAATTCTGCTCAAATAAGAGTAGTGTTGCCTTAAAAATACTTATAAAATAAAAATAAAAGTAAAAAGTATTGTGTCATAAAACTATCATAGAAGTATGTTTTATTTGTGAATTACCTCATGTAAATGAATCTAGTTAAATCTCACCTCTGGTGGTCATGGAGTGAGGGGAGGCAAAGCAAAAAGGCAACATGAAGAGGAGCAGATTAGATCTTGTTATTGAAATTCTCTGTCACTATGTCTATTTAAATGTGACAGCGATATTTTTGAAGCTTGATCTGAAGTCAAGATGGGGGTATTACGCTTTGAAAAGTTTATTTTTTGTGCAAAGATATTCAAGTTATGAAAATGCTTTGAATTGTGGTTGTGTGGCTCGTTAAACTGCAAAAATTTATTTTGGCTCCTGATGCTGAACTGGATGGTCACCCCTGGTATAGGTTAGAAAATAAATACACCTTTCCAGTTCACCTCTCTAGTGAGGAATCCTGTAAGCTGACCTTAAATAGTTCGGTGGTCTCCATCTCACAACAAGAATTTGTTACCTGAGGCAAGCCTCAGGCTGTAGAGATGAAGAGAGAAACAGTTCTGTTTTTAGGAAATCCCACATGCACTGTTCTTATTGTCGGCTGTGTTGATGTTTTATGTTGTAGACTGGATATACTGTATGCTTTATTCCAAGACATAGCACATTGAACTGATTCATCAGCTATTCAAAGATTTAAGCTGTTGTTTTCATGTTTTACACAGAAGATAAACTTCGAGCCTAGATGTTGTCTAAATATACTTATATACATTATTTGTGTGGAAACACACCAACCTCACACTTTTTTATGTCCCGACTTTGATGTTTGCCATTAAGAATAACATTTTTCTTCTGCTGGTAAGCACTGTGAGAGTAATTGGTGCATGTCATTTTGGAATGTGCAGTTAAAAATAGGAAGGTAACCTTTTTCTTTTTAGTGTGTTTGAAACTAATGAGGGAGCGCAACCCTATAAAACTTTCTGCAGATATTCCAGCGAGAGCCTCAACAGCAACATAACGACAGAGGCCTGAATCCAAGACAGCTCTGTTTGCTCTCTCCAACCAACTATACAGGTTGATATTAAAAAAGCTATAACTCGTTTAAAGCTTTAATATTCAGCATTTTAAACCCTATTATTTAAACAACTTCATGACATATGATGACAGAGTAATGAAGTTTATAGTTCTGCTCATAAGATCTTTGTTGTTCACATTGTCCCACCGAAGTAAAGAAACATCAGTTTTAGATAGATGTAACATTTTTAGTATGTTTATATTATTTTTGTATTAATTTAATTTTTCTCTTTAAGCTCTTATTTTTTAAAGTGATATGAGAGCAAATGTTTGCGAGTGAAGACATACGGCAAAAGTCTGAGGTCAAAACTTGAACTTTGAACAGTCCTTTCAGTAGGTCTTTGATGTAAAATCTAAACAAAATACTTGTTTGTTTGTTTACCAAGTCTGAACTCACTCTCTTTTTGCAAGGCAGAAACTCTCTTTATAAAAAGTGCAATGTTTCTCCTTTTCCAGTTGTTTAGGAAAATAAGAAATTGATTAGAATAAGAATACAGCTATTTTTTGCACTCTTTGCACAGTGTACTATCTAAACAGCAAATACAGCTCTTACTTGAAGGAGGTGCTTCCATCGCTAAAAGTAATTTAATTAAACAAATTTAGCTGAATTTATTTGGTTTATAAGCTTTAAAGTTAAACCTCCTGAAAATAATTAGGTTTGGTAAACTTATTTAAATTATTTGTTACCACTGGAAGCGGGAGCTGATTTCTATGCAAATGACTTGAACAGAAAATTCAATTTATAAAAATTCATTTATAATATTTAACAACTTTCTTTTATTTAAATAACAATATTTGAGGTACAATTTTTTTCTTAACTTTTAATCATTTTTACTTCTCAATATTTGCAAGATTATTTCAAAACTACCCTTTGTAATGGTGGATATTTGGCACAGGAAGTACTGGTTTTTAACCTTGCCTACAAGCCAAATTCTCCTGGTATTTGTGCTTTCACAATCACATCAAAATTAATCTTGTCCAATTGCTGCTTCAACAATTCAAGACCAACCCCTAAAAACTCAGCTGTTGAGCCCACAGCAGATTCAAAATAAACATGTTAGTGAAGGGAAGATGTAGACGTAGCTTTGGCTATCACAGCTGTTTGTCATAATCTACAGTTTCATTTCTAAAGAGGAAAAGCCAGATAATAAAAGTGTAAGTTATTGTAGTTTCTCGTGGCATCTGCTTCAATGTAATTTGTTACTGTCATTGGGTAAGACTATACTTTGGTAGGCAGGCACTAGATGTTGTTTTGTATAATCAGCTCTGATGGTTCTGCTAAATGTTCCTTCTTTCTCTTTACAGATTCAACCTTAGCTGTCCCAAATTAGTAGAAGTTATGTGTAGAAGGATACGTACCTGACTGCTGCACATTAGCAATCTGACTTATCGGGTCAGATTATGGTTTGTTTCTGAGGAGAAAAAAAAAACCCATTGACATTAGTAGATCACATTTTTGTGATAAATGTATTTGCCCTGTTCACACAGCATTTCAAGGTGACATTTAAGAAAGTATGTTATTTTTCAGTGGCATTTTAAGAAACCCCTTTACTTTCACCCACACAACAGGTGTGTAGTGGTTTGCTCAATGCAGTGATTTTTTTTTATTACTATTAGTCCCTAGTGGTTGTAGTTGATGCAAATCTAGCTTCAATTCCAGTCCTTGAGGGCTATGATTGCATCTTGGATGTATCTCTGCCTCAGAAAATCTGGTCATTAGTAGGGCTAATTAGCAGGCAAACTTGACTACATACATAGTCAATATATTCCAGGACTGGAATTAAAGGCCCTACTTTAGAGGTTTGTTTAAGCAATCTATGTAACTGAGGTCGAGAAGGATTCATCTGGCTCCCTAACTATCTACTTCCTGAGATTCACACCCTATTTTAGTTGATAAATTAGACGGCCAACTGAAGAAAAGCCTATAACTGTTGCCAACTTTCCAGAAAGGAACGTCACTGGCTGCATTAAAAGTCCCAAGAAGTCACTGAATGAGACCATCCTTTTATTTTTGGTAATGATTTGGTCCAGCTGTCAGAGAGAGAAATGTCAGCATTAGCAATACAGGAAGTGACACCCTAAATCCTAAAACGAAAAACTTAATTAGATTGATTTTAACTATTCATTAATATTCCAATGAATCAATACTACATACATAATGACTACACACATACATCTGACTGTGTGATTTGAATGAATTGTCTTTGTGAAGTGCTTTGAGATGACATATGTCGTGATTTGGCGCTATATAAATAAACTGAATTGAATTGACATACATTTTGTAGTTATCAAATTTAACTTACAGACAGTTAACCAAGAAAAGAAGTTGCTAATGGCGTCTAAGAAAGATGGTGAAAGAGATATCTGCTGCTGTATTATATGATACAGCTTAAACACAGCCCTAATTATAGTATCCCTTTTTGGTTTTAAGTGGGATGTTTCATTTCTTTTTTTTTCTTTTATGTAACTGAAAATAAATACAAATGCTTCTAATGAGCCTTTTCAAAGTCACTTGGGTGTCCTCTTTATGAACTCTTTCACCTTTTCTCACTGTTGTCCCAATTGTATGTGAGAACTTAAGTGAGCCAACTTCAACAGGCCTATTTTATAACTGGTATTTTCCCCTTTTTTTCTTTTTAGTATCTATTTATACTGTTGCAGATATTTACTCCTCTACACTAAAGCATGCTAAAGGAGCTGTTGGTCAGAGCATATGAATATTTGCTTTTAGAACATATGATGTAACTGAAACACTATCAGGGTGGAGTTTTGCACAAACAAGGTGACATTCATTATTACATTACAGATCTCCTGTGAACCAAGCTAGTGCTTTGACATTTATTTCCTTAATCAGCACTCGGAAAACACTGGCCCACCTATGGAGTTAATACAGCGCAAGCAACATCAAATTACTCGGATATGAGCGTCTGATTGCTGATGTGCCTGCTGCTTTTATGCTGTCACTCAAGTTGCAGATTACTGGTGGCTCATCAGCAGTTTGACACAAAGAAAATAAAAGTTTTCCAGGAAATTATTTTGTACTGTAAACAGCCTTGACAGTTGTATCTTAACTCATGGAGGGATTGAAAAACCTCATAAACCTAATAAAATGCTCAGTTTATTAAAAAAAATTATTGTCAATACCAATTTTGCATTGATTGCAAAATCCGTATTGCATTTGATTGCCTTTCATTATTCCTAATCCATGAATGAATTTGAAATCCACTTGGAATATAATGGTATTACACTTTTACATGCTGATTACTCTGTGCCTCTTTTAAAATCTATGAAGGGCTATATTCACTGGAAAGGCAATTGTCTAGACTGAAAATAAAATAAAATAAAAGACCAATGCTAACTGATTTTTGTGAAAGTGGGATAAAATCAATTGACTTCCAGTAAAAACCAAGGAGCAAAACGAGGAGGTACTTGGTCACATGACAGCAACTGCCTTACAGAAATAATCAAGCTGTTCAAGGATCTATTCACACCAGAAAAGGCTTTGGATTTCTTCTTTTGTCTTTGTATTTTTAATTATGATTTTTTTATTCGGTTTGCAAGTTGACTTGTAAGTCAGTACAGTAAGGATCAGATCCTCTGGTCTAAAACAAACCGGATCAATCACAGTGCAGAATATCAAGGTTAGCTCTTCTGCCATAATTATTTGTAGTGCAACAGCACTTTTTTATAACCTTATTTTTTAAGATTGCAGCCACAATGGAGCAATTTTTTTTAATGATGCCCTTTATTTCCAGAATAAGCTTTATAGATCTATAAAATATCAGTACCCAGCTGATGTTTTTGCATCACATCTGTAAATACTTGATTAGTTGTAGCCTGTTTCCACTGACTCTGTTAGTCCATCCCTACCCTCTTTCTGAAGCTGGGTGGAATTTCATTCAATCAACCTCAGTTTATTGAGGTGGCACTTATTCACAACATGTCATCTCAAGGCACTTTGCAGAGACAATTTAAAGAGATCAAACAGTCAGTTGGTTCCAATTAGTTTTTTATCTAACGAAAACCAGATGATTGCATCGACTGGTTGACTCCACCGCAAGCTGTCACACAAAACATGCATATCTTGACAGTGGAGAGGAAAAACCTTTTAACAGCAAGAACCTCCAGAAGAAAGTGGCTCAGAGTGAGCAGCCTTCTCTCTGTCTGATCTATAAATACTTGCTATGTTAGAAAACATAATGTAAACTAGCCACACAAAGTGCTCTATTGGGAAGGAAATAGTTAAGCTAATGAGCTTTGAGCCAGTTTTCATGCCAAAGGGATGAAAGAGAGCATGTGCAGTTAGTCACAGTAAAAGCTTAGCCCAAATGTGAATGAGAGAAACAGGACTAAGCACTGAATGACAGACCCAACTCTGTCATCTATAATGTAAGGTGTTCACAGCCACAGCCCGGCTGATATTTTTTTTAATGATATTGTCACAAACAGGAACAGACCAGATAATACTGGTATGATGAGAAAAAGCACAACAGTAGACGCGGACACATAGTAAAACATGCAATTCTTTAGGAGTGTATATATTACAATGTCATCATTTTACAAAAGCTAAAACAATTATACAGAATTTTAAATCCACAAGCCTCAGACATTGAGGTTTTAGACAAAGAAATGACAAACATTTCCCAAAATGTTTTTATTGTAAAAGAGGTTTATTTTGTTTCAGTCTAAAGCATCTGTTGTACATACAATGTTTAATTTTCAGTGAGATCTAATGGTCAGACTGCAGTGACATGAGCAGCTCCCCCCCATTAGTTGTCCTTCCAACAATTTGGAGGCTGTCATGGTACAAAATGGCTTCTGCAAAGTCTGCATGACTTATCTTCTCAAGTGATGAGGAGGTTTGTTTACATAGATACTTTTATAAATAGTATATCTTTGGTCTGTATGGGACATAGATTTTATATAGGCCTAACTTGGTGCGGTATCATGGCGATCTCTACAGTCAGTAGTTTGTCAGATATGCGCTGCTGAAGCATAAATATGTCTGTCTGCATTAATATGAGACCAACTCCTATGTAATTATAAGAAGCTATTTCTTAAACAAATAAAGATTGATACTGTCAGTTCATATATGATAATTAACTACTTCCTTGTTTAGAAAATGTCAAATTACTGTCAGTAAATCCCTGTATTTATTCCACACTGTAGCTATAATATGGTACAGAGCCTTGTTGAAATTTGCTTCTACTGTGTCTAAGGTATATAACTGAAGCATTTTCTAGAAGCTTCACTGTGAACAAGCTCACATTTAGACAAGCCACTGTACTAAATCTAATAACTCATGATTTGCATGCCTATTATCAGACAACTTTATTTTCACTTGGTATGTTAGGATCTAAATGTTGACAGGCAATTGTTTGGGTTAATGACTTTACAAGTAACTCGTAACGGAAGTGAAAGGTTCATTACTGCCACCAACAAGTCAAGATGTCACCAGGAATTGCTATACTTTCTCTCTGGGTCTTAAAACAGTGTCTTTACGTCATTACGTTGATAACTTAATATGACATTTTTCTATCATTTGAAAATTCACACCGAGAGTATTGAGGGTTGTACATCTTTGCCCATCCCTATGTCATATTACTATCACAAAATCAATGAACACCTCAAGAAGTGGCTTATAGCCTTAATCGAATGAAGAGGGTAATATTTGCCAGTAGAGATGGAATAGCTTAAAAGCAAACCACAGTGTTTCTCCTTAAGCATGTTTGTGTATGTGTATGTATAACGGTAATAAGCAGAATTTTAGAAAGCATTTAGAGCGAATCGATCTGCCTTTATTACACATCTGTGAATGGGTATTTATACAGTCATTTTACCCAATTTTTTTCCTGGATGCATCAATGACTGGATGACAGAAGTAGTTCCATAAGTATAAATCTCATTTCAAACTTTGGTGTAATCGATAAGACAATGAGATACTGTATTGCAAAGCTCAGTTTTCTTTTAACTTAGAGGGGATTGTTGTTTATTCCATCATCCTGCTTTAAAGCTGTCATCGTCAACAGAGCCCAACATTTATACACAGCCATCTTTGTCAGCAAAAGGTCTTAATCACACATTTTCATAAACACACAAACATACTGACACACATCCTCTGGCATCACTGCTCACAAGCCAATCAAGGAAGGTAAATATTGACTCACAGTCCTCTCATTAAAGAACTCTCTGACTGCTGAAGCCCAGGAAGGACATATAGTACACTAATTACAAATGCAATATTGTCATCTGTAACATTTACTGATATTAATAGTGGATCCATTTATCTTCTGTTCTAGTGTTGATCCAGTCTCTGCCTATTTCAAAGGGGACAGCTTGAATAATGGAATAATTTTTTGGTCATTCAAGATATTAGGACTTACATTATGTAATTTTTTTTCTCGAAAGATAGTTCATATGAAAAGAAGGGTTAATCTTGCTATGTTAGAAAGTTATGCCAAGTCCATACAAAGAGCAAAGCCTCTAGCCCCATTTTCTCTGCCAGTTGTTGTCTTTACTCCAGTGACGAGTGATTTGTTCAGAATTATCTTTCCAGCTTAGAATAAAGATAAAGACAAGGCTTTTCCCTTATGCTTGCTTTTTTGGCTCTGGTTTGATTTTGGTCTTTAGCAGTATCAAAGTCAAACATGTTCTAATACTAGTTTTATAACTCTGTACGAAGGAGTGTCCATAGTCAAAACTAACTATTATGAACAAGACCTTAATGAGTCTGAAGATGAAAGTTACTAAAACTGGGAACAAATTTGATCAAGTACAAAAATGCTATTACCTTATTGTCACTTGAGCTGTCCCTCCTCGTTTAGCTCAGGAAGAAGCAATGACCTTTTCAACACTGTCCCACATCAGGTCTATTACACACTGACAGTTCACCTCTTCCATACTCTTGTGAGAGGATAATACCAAGTGCCCTTTTTATTGTGATGAAAAAGTAAGACTGGCCTCAATGTGATTTCATTTTCTGCAGTTCTAACAGTCCCTTTACCTGAAAGCAATCAACAGGAATGACAGTTACTGTACGTAGTGTGTGAATAAATATCAATAAGTTTCTTTTTTTTCCTCTGTGTATAAAATAGTGACGTAGATACCAGCTTGAAGGGACAAGATTGGATTATCTTTAGCCTTGAACTATAAAATTTGATGATCCTGAATGACCAAACTAAGATTCTATTAAATATGTAGTTGGAGGGATTGATTAAAGATGATACAGTAATCCATATAATACTTAAAAAAAAAGAATATTCCATCAGCAACGCTCCACTCCATTGGTTTACTGTTTTTGAAAAAAAAAAAATGTTTTGCTGTTGTTTTATTGCCATGGGAGAAGTAAGGCTTAAACCTTGTAGTAAACAGAGCTTCGTCGGCAGGTGGGACACAGGTAACAAAACCCATCAATGAAGGGGATGTGAAGGCTTATTAGAATACAAATGAAAAAATTTATTTTGTTAAACAACAAACATGTTTAAACATTACAGCATGAGGGGGACTTATCATTGACATGAACAAACTGAAATCTGTCAGCTAAATAAGATTTAAACCAGCCAACACTGAGATCTAACAGGACAAGTACAGATACACGTCATATATTTGAGACAATGAGAATATCATTAGTGACTTTCACCAGAGCTGTTTCAATTGGCATTGGGCTAGTCAGTAAGTCAGACTGAAAAATTGTTGGTACTCTTCCTCCTCACCCAGAATTTCTGGGTATGTGAAAATTTAAATAACTAGAGGGAATTGCCTCATTTATCCTCACATAATCCTCTTGCTACAGCCAAGTTTCTGTAAGACAACATAAATAAATTTGATAATCACAAATCCAGTCATTAATTAACAGACTTTTTGAAGAAAGAGACCTTATGTTAAATAAATTATATTTAATTGTTTTAACTTTTTCCCTGATTGGAGTCATTTTAATTTTAATTAGATTACTGTGGTTTACTCCTGTAGGATCCTTTTCTAATTTATTTGATTTTGGTCATGGCAAAACAGTGTCTGGATGGAGTAAAGAGTGAGTAACAGTAGAGAGCCATAGAGAGGTTTGTTAAACTACAACTCTGCTTCCTCGTCTGTACCTTGAGCTGTCAGGGTTTTGGAGGACTAATATATTTGGCCAGATTCCTAGAGAGAAGAGCTGTACCATCCAAAGTGGAATGGATGCCGTCTCTCCGAATCAGCCCTGATGGTTCCTTAAACTGCAGGCTTTGAGCCAGTTTCATCTTAAATTATAAAGATTGGTGCACATTTAAAGTGCTTCAAAAACAACATAAGTTGCCTTGAGTAACAGAAAGTGAGTCATTATGGTTTCAAGCTGTCCAGTGGGTTTCTATTGTTGTCAGTGACCAAAACTTATCACCCCAAATGCAGTTAGTAAACAATCAACTTGATTTTCTCTCTTTATCCTTCTCACCAAAATAAAAGTAGATAATGATTGGATTGGCCGAATGACTTTCTTTTCATGTTACACATTACCCACCAATCCTACTAAGGTGCATCCTACTAAGCCCTTTCCAGGTCAGATCCAAATCAAAGAATAACCCGTCATTCTCCTTGGTTGTTTAAGTGTTTTGTTGTGTATAATCATTTTTTTTAATGGTGCAAATTTATAGTATAGCACTTCTCTAGTGGTGCTGCTTATTCAGAGCGGTTTACCCCACAGCAAGATTCATTCAATATTCCCCCAAACATTCATACACCAACAGGCGCGTTTGTAAGCAAACTTGGGTTTTAAGTCAGAACAGTGTTTTTGCTCCTTCTACCTTAAATCTGAAATTGCATCTTTGCATGGAGCTTGATTTATTATATATATTATTACTTATTTGTTTTCTATCCATCCTAATTTTAAAGTAACTTGCAAAATGACCATCACCACTTAACACCTTACTACCCTGCTAAAAGCAGACTGGGTGATTAAATTGTGCCTTTACCATAGAAAGCATTTGGTTTCCGCTCAATTAACCACACAGTGTGAATAAGTAATGCTCGTTCAGATGCTCATTTCTGCCAGACCTCCTTAAGCTTTACTGTGTTGATCAACCCAGTGACTGGTAAAATAATGATTAGGTTTGAGTGAAAGTACTATACCAGATAAGTTCCGGTATACACCTAAAGCGATTTGTCTTTAATAGTACCACTTTAGATGTCTGACCCATATTGCTGTGTTTAAAAAAGAGATGTCACTCTTGAGAAAATATACATCTAATCAACTACTACTGACAAAAAAATCAAATGAAAGAGTTTAGCTTTCATATAGAAACTCATATACATTAATTTGGACCTAAAACTGATACTTTTAGATATTTGTATGTGTTTGTATTGAGTAATCATTTCACCTTGACTTAACTTTGAGTTATAAATATGTATAGGATGTATTTTTTTAGATCACAGATATCAAACTCCAGTCCTTGAGGGACCGTGTCCTGTAACTTTACCGTAAGTTTGGTAATGACACTTGGGTAAGCCACCACAGATATGTCAGCTAACAGAAAAACATCTACTCTGTCAATAGTGCTGGCAATAAGGAAGGAGCTTGGACCAGGATGCCGCATGCTTCTAATCGAGGTAGATATAGACAATGTTATCGGTATTCTCTGTTAAATGTAAGTAGGGATGTGAAATTCCTTTTTAACGGTTCTGGAAACTGGGTGGGCCAAAGATGTTCTGTGAAATTCCATCCACAATTTTCTGCTACATTATTTGAATGAAGTACTGATTTTGTGCAACTTTTAGTCTTGGGACCCAGATAACTGTCCAATGGCGTGCAGCTGTGAGATAAATATATGAGAAAACCTAAGATTGCAGCCATTGCTGTTTATCAGAGCAGTGGAAAGGCCAGCCTAAAAGGTAGATGATCCTCTGCAATTTATGCTTATATCAATAATTTTGTCAAACATGACTGGAATGAGTTCTGTTAACACTAAAAGAAGTTTTCCTTTTTGTAAACTTTCTGAGAAACATTCCCTCCTGGATTGTGAACCGATCATATATTTCCTAGCTCCAGTTCATGTAGCAACCTGGTGTTCCTAGCCACCCTGTAGGAGCAATAAAGTTGCCCACAATTCTTTGTGTAACAAGACGTATAGGCACAGCCCACCTCATGGAGTTTAACAAAACTGTATTATTTTTTCATTTGTACTCTGTATGACACATGCTAATGTGACACATGTTTTATGTGTTGTTGTTTTTTAATGGAGATCTTCAGCTGCTTACTACATTCATGGGACTTTTTTTGTTGTTGTTCTCTTGCGGAAGGGTGTAGTCCTTACTTTACAAGTTCCCTTGATGTGGATGTCCCTTCTTGTAATGATGTCACTGAGCCTGAAGGCTGTCTGAATTCAGCACAGCAGTCTGGAGCTCTTTTCCTACCCTAGGTAGGGTTGTCTGTACCTAAAAAAGAATTTGCTATACAGATAAAAAATCTGAATGATTGCATTTTAACTGAAAAAAAAGTCTGTTGACTCAAAACCATTCTGACGACTTGACAATGAAGATGTCCATCTTTACATAAATTTGATGCAAGAAATTACAGATTCTTAAAGAAAGGCTTGACATCTTTTCAACCATGTTTGCATTGCACTGCTGGATATGAAAATATTAATGATATTAAAAAACTATGTTATAATAGTGTGAAGAAAGTTAGTCCCTAGGATTACATTATTGTATTTAGGTTTTAAAAGATGAATTAAAGATTTGACTATGTATGACCTGCTCACAAGTGAAGCTTTTGGAATCTGAAAATAGCTACAAGAAGGAAAGTGAAGGAGACCCCCTTCTGTTCCTGCTGCTTTTAATCCTTTCTTTGTTCTCAGGATTTTGGCAGTTCAGTCAACTTTCTTTGCAGTGATTCTTCAGTGACACATCACTAGCTCCTAGATCTGCTCTACACTCAATGCTGAAAGAGTTTAAAGGGGTGAAGTAAGGGGTGAGCATGAGTGCAAGCATATCCTGTAAGGCCTGCCCTTGGTCCAAGCTCTCAAATCACAGTCAAATCTCTTCTATAGAAGTCTATTTGTTTCAGACGATAAACCAGCCAATGGATAAGTGAGCACAGTGGGGAATATCTTTAGGTAATTTTGTCCTGGCGAGTTTTGCAAAACAGGTTTTAGGCTAAATATCTCTGTCTCATATTAAAACGTATTGAGCTAAAAGGAACTTAGCTGTTTTCTCAGATTTAAATGCTTCATTTTTTAATAATTATTACTAAGTTATTTTTTAACTTTTCAAATTGTACTTTTTTCAAAAAATGATTTCATTTATATATATATATATATATATATATATAGTCTTATTTACAT
>JAUZNJ010069124.1:0-26064 GCA_034780135.1 Jordanella pulchra
ACCGAACCATTCTGGAGGACCATGTGCATCCAATGGTTCAAACATTGTATCCTGAAGGAGGTGCCGTGTATCTGATGAAAGATGGTTTGATGAACATGAAATTGAAGTTCTCCCATGGCCAAATATATTCTTGTGGTCCAAAACCAGGTGTTTCAGTTTCATTGTCCAACCCCTGTACATTACCTTAGTATTTTTTGTTAAAATTTCCTTTTAAATGGGATGATTTCCCAAACAATATGGAGACCCTCTACAGGATTTCCACAGTTTTACTGGTGGTCACGATTCTCCAAGGAAGAGACAACATTTTCTATAATGATGCCTTGATAATGCATCAACATGGGAAACCCCATTTACCTCAAATGCTGTTAATAAACCAATCCATGACTTAAAGAAAATTATTCTACATGTACATAGATGTGGATGTCCAATTTCAATAACAGTAGAATATTATCCTGAAATTTAGAACATTGAAAAAATGCTATTAAACCTAGCTAAACCTGAACTTTTTAGAAAGTTTAGAAAGATAAATTGACATAAAACTTTTGAAATTTTTTTAAATATTTGAGTGTTATTTAATCGGATTTTGGATCATTTTTTCGAAGGGGATCAAAAATAGAATGTAGTTTGCAGCTAAACCTGCTCACAATAACTTACTACATGCATTACTGTTAAAGAAGGTCAACAAAAACACACAGATGAATCTTGAAGATGCAATACCAGGTAATCCTCTAGGGGGCAGTGTTATACTAGAACCGATGTTTGTTTTTCTTTTACTTATTTTTGTTTATACATTGTGCTCTTGTGTTGTTTTCTTTTACACATCTCCTGTTTTTCTTTTACATTCTATATCTCACCACGCTACAAGCTTCCCTCCCAGTTCTTTTCTTGATATTCCCATCCTTTCTTATTAAAATATCTTGCTCCAGTTTTGTTGCATATCATCTCCATCAGTCCTTTTACTCATCACAGATGTGTGGTGTTTTATGTTACTTTTTACAGCCTGTTAAATTACTTTACTACTTGTTTTTGGTTTCATCCCTTCTATTGTCTCCTGTAACATGTTTTTTATTTCTTTCTCTAGGAGAGGGATGCCTACCTGCCTTTTGCAGAGAGTGCCAGCAAGATGTATTTTGTAATCACAGACCTGTCAAAGATCAACAACATGTACTGCTTCAGCCTTGCTTCTTTTTTACGCCTCTTCCAAAGAGCCCTTCAGACCAAACAGGTAAGAAAATCCCTTTCATGCTTTTTTAATACTTTTCCCACTATTAACAATATCAAAACAGTCATAAACCCCTTTTTCCAAAACAGAGAAACTTAATATTAGTATGAAACAGAAGAAAAAGTAAAGTCAAAAGAAACCCAAACAAAACAAGTTCGCTATGGTACAAAAAAATCAGCAAACAAGCGTTACTATTAGTTAGATCCTTAAATCAGACATAAAGATACCTTGATGTACCGAAACAGTGAAATCTGAATCATATCATATGAAGTCAAACTGTTTTAGATGATGAGGATTTGTTTCTTTAATATTTCATAGCAATTAACTATATTCAGAGATAAACTCAGACTGATACTGATATACACTTGTATTTTAGATCAATTGACCAGTTCCAACGTGTTTCTGTCTTAGGGCTATAACACAATAAAAATAATGTATTGCAGGTTTTTTGATAGAGGAATTCCTTTTGAATCCAACACAAAGGAATCCTAAAGTCATCTCTCTTTGTCCTACATAGCATATGTTTCTGACTTTTAAACTCTTAAGTTTTTATTGACTGAGAATTTGGGAAGTTTTAGTTTTTATATATTTCATGAAAAGTAGATTTTTTTTCTGTTATATATCCCCCCTGTTCTGTTTTATATATATATAGAGATATATATATCTCTATATATATAGAGATATATATATAGAGATATATATATATAGATATATATATATATATATATCTATAGATATATAGATATATCTATATATCCATATAAATCTATATATATAAAAACAGGACAATTGAGGTTAAACTGGCCGATCATGATCTGTACCCAATTAAATTGTGCATCTCTGGCTGTAATCTATCTTTGCAAAAATTCAGCAGAAGTGCAAGTTAGCCTTCTGTTGGATTAATATACCTGACAGCATGATGGATGATGCATTATTCAATCAACTCTACTAACAGTAGACTTTCTTCTGGAGAAACCAGATAAATATCATTTAGGAGGTTAGATCTTATTGTTTCAGTTGAAAGTTGCTTTATTATTTGTTTGATTAAAACAGAGCGAGATCAACTTTGTGGGATAGAGTGACATTTTTGGAAATAAACTTTTAAACTTGTTTGCAGAGCAGAGAACTCATAAACAAGAGAAAACAGTGCAGGAAGTTGCTGTCTTCTCTTTGTTAAATATAAGCAGGGGATAAAAAAACCAAAAAAAAACCCAAACAAATAACACAAATCACTGTAGCTTCCTGATTAACACTTTAAATCTTGTATAAGCTCTTACTAGTTGCCTGGCAACAGTTCAGACATAATACATACTCCAATAGCACCTCTCTACCCCTCATGCTTTATTTCTCAACCTTTCTTCCGAAGTCAAATAATTGCTTTGAAAACCTGTGTACTTTTGGCTGGCAGAGGGTCAAAGATTGCTTGTGATTTAAAGGAAGCAATGAACTATTGCAACTTTTTTTATAAGGACTATATCTTATAAGAAACTACTGGCTGAAAAAGTCACAACCTTGATGTTGATGTTGTGTTCTGCAGGTGTATTTAGATAATAAAAAAAAAATTCAATTTGTATCTTATGTGGATTCATTACACATCAAGTGAAGTATTTTAATCCTTTATTTTTTGTAATTCTGATAACTATGGCTTACAGATAGTACAAGTAATTGTCCCAAATTCACTGCAAAAAAAAAAATCAGAATATTACACAATGTTATTTAGAAGTATATTTTATAAAGAAATGTCTGGGAAGCATGTTTATTTTTTATGCACTGAATGTGTGTTGGGACCTCCTTTTGCACGAATAACTGCTCGGAGGCAACCAGCCTGTGATTCTGCTGAGGTGTTATGCAAACCCGGGTTGCTTTGATTAGCAGCTTTCCGGTCGTCCTTATTTTTCAGTCTGGTTTCTCATTTTCCTCTTGACAAAACTCCATGAATTCTCTATAGGACTGAAGTAAAGTCAGTCAAGCACAGTTACTCTGTGGTCATTGAACCAGCTTTAGCTCCTTTGACAGTGTGATCAGGAACAAATTAATCAGCATCTCATGGAGCTTGTCAGCAGAGGGAAGTATGGCGTTCTCTAAGCACTTCCTGATAGGTGACAGCATTGATTGTGGACTTAAAAAACCAAGGGAACCAACACCAGCAGAGTGTGGTACCCCAAATCATCACTAAATATGGAAACGTTACACTAGACATCAAACATTGTCCAACACTGTCACTGATACAGAAGTGGCTTTAAACAATGAAAACAAGGCTTAAAGCCCAAGTGTGGAATTCCTCTGTTTTTATTAGCTCTTGAAGGACCGACTCCTGCCTCATTCCACTCCTTATTAAGCTCTCCCAAATTCTTGATTGGATTTTGGTTAATAATCCTCTAAATTCTGTAGTTATCCCTATTGTTGATGTACATTTTCCTACCTTATTTTTACTTCCCACTAAACTCTCTTTGAATATACTTGGATCAAGAAGTATGTGAACAAGTAGCTTACTCATCTGTAACCTTCTGTGGCAGGACTGTCCTCTGGACATGGAACCCAGTCAGGATCAATGGGACAACCTCTGACCCTGACTTAGAGGCACTTTAAAAGACTCGAAACCTTTACAGGTGTTTGGAGTTAATTGAACTTTTAGTATTGAACTTTTTTTTTATGATGTTCATATTTTTAGTCAAAATTGGAAAATTTATTAGGATTGAAATATATATGACTCTACTTGTCAATATAACAAATGAATTTCAGTTTCTGAAAAGTGATAAGAATATGATCTTTTTTTTTTCATACATACTTGGATTTTTTTTATGTTCCTATATATTTTCTTATCCTTACTTTGCTGTACAGAGATGCAGCCACACTTGTGTAACAATGCAATGAAACATCCTTTGTTGTGTAGTTTAAACCTCCACATCTGGGTCAACTTTGACTGTTTGCGTGGCTCATCTGAGGGTATTTTACATTCCCCAAAGCCATTCTGCAAAATAAAACTTTTTTTGTGCTTGGCCTTATTTAGTGTTTAACAACCAACTTTGAAGCAGGGTAAAAATTATAAGACAAATAGAAGATACTGCAAAAAAAAAAAAAAAACTTAAATAATGAAGCTAAAACTAAAAGGTCAGCGTGAGAGCACCACAGACTGTCACGCTGCTGTTTTCAAACTGAGCCCCAAACCGTGTGATAATCAGAGGCTGCACCCACACACATGCAAACACACACAGATACACAGACAAAGAGCTGGGAGACAGAGAGTACTAATTTCTGACATCCTGTGTGGGTTGTCAGAGCCAGCTCTGTCATCCAAGAGTGTCACCTGATGGCAGCTGCTTGCCACTACCATTGCTTGTGTGCGTGCATGTGTGTGTTTGGACACCATCAGTGACTCGGATCAGAATAGGTGCAACAATTTACACACTCTGATTCCAGTGTGTTGTTTGCTTTTTGGCATATTTAATAAGCTTTTTTTTCAATTTGCCATGTGCTGCATGTGGTTCCTGAGATCTGGAAAAGGACCTCACCTTGTCATGGCTGATTTAACACAGCATAGTTTTCACACTCATGCACTGCGCTTTATAAAGTGGGATGTAGCAGAGAGAAATTCCTTTCCCTCTGCTACACCCCTTGCATTTGATTGCATTTGTGTTTTCTGCTCTTACCTTGATAAAAGTAAATAAAATCCAGTGCGAGCAATTACCTTTGGAAGTCCCTTAATACAGTAGGTGAATAGAGTCTGAGCTTGTGAGGTGTAGTGTTGATTGAATTTGGCTGTTTTGCAAAAACATCAGAGTTTTTTGTGATCATTAGTAAACAAACAGCATGATGGACACCAAACTACACACCAGACAGTTCAGGGAAAAAATGTTGCAGATGAGATTAAAGGAAGATTAAATTTCAAACCAATGTGTCAAGCTTTAAACTGTGAACTGTTCAATCCACCGACTGGAAATGGAAAAACATACAGAACAGCTACATCCTATGAAGGTATAAATAGTTACAAAAACTGACAGCCTGCTCAATAAGAGCATTCATCAAATAGGTAGCCAAATGCCAAAAGTGACTCTGGAGGAGCTGCAGAGATCCACAGCAAAGTGGAGAGAAAAAAATTCTTTGTTCGTTTCCCTTCTTTACAGTAATGGATGTTTTTTTTTTATTTTTTTCACAAAATCTAAACATTTACATGAAGTTGATGATTCAAATGTGACAAAATATGAAAAACATATTGTGGTAAAAAAATATAGCGTTATGTTGATTACATTCTCCTATGTTTACTCATTTTTGTAGTTATTTCATTTTGTCTAGTTGTGCATTAGAGGACTGAGGAGACTGTGTAGAAGAGGCAAAAAAACAGACACGCTTAGGGAAAATGCACATTTTCACACAAAATTCTCATTAGGTTGCAGCCAGAATTACTTATAAACATGCAGATGTTTGGTGTTGCATTCAAAAAGCATAAAGAATCAATTTCTGAACCTCTCTTTTTTATTGTTTTTTATTCTGACATGACAAATCCATGTTTGATCATCTGTGCACATCAAACTTAACCATAAAGTGTTTCTATGTACATTTCAGGAGGACCTAAATACAGAAGCTAGGATTTCTGCTTTGGAGAACAACTTGAAGATTATGGTGTATGAATATGTCTGTCGTTCACTTTTCAAGGTAAAACACAGTTATATGAACGAATGGTTTTATCAACAAGCTATAAAAGTATCAGATCCGTTATTTATTCAGGGGATGACTTGGTAGGAACTCCAAGTGATGTTTCCTGCTTATTTAACTGTGTGGAAATTGGATTCTTTGACAAATTTCTTTTATATGACGAATTTTTTTTAAGAGACAGGTTTTGATCCATGCTGTATTTCTCTTTCTCTGACAGCTACAGAACTATTTCCTCTTTAGCTCAACACACTTTTCTTTTAGATTTTCAACAGAAATGTTGACCTATATGATAACATGTAGTAGTGTCAGTATTTAAATCAGAAATCGTACCGTGTATTAACTTTTTTGGGTATATAGTTGCATATTCTCACTTCATTGGTCATCTTTTTTTTTGTCATAGCAGCTTTGTGCATTAAAAGGAAAACTTTCCTTTTCATTTAGCTCATAGCCTAGGGAGCAATGGGCTGCCACTCTGCAGAACCTGGGGAGCATTCTGGGGCTAAGGGTCTTGCTCAGGGAGCCCTTAGTGGTATTGAGATTGCTGCCTTCTCAGCTTGTAACCCCCTTTATCAGTTTGTTTCATGCACGAATCTGTAACAGTGTTCTTACAGATACTGTTGGTGTAAGACACAATCAGATAGTCTCACATATTTACTCCGTTCTGCAGCGTAACCTTTGTAGCTAACACACAGATAATGGGTCCAAAGGTGAGCAACACAGTTATTGATCAGGCAGTAAATGTTAATTGTAACATGTTTGTGCTTCGTGTGTGTTGGTATGTTGATGTATTGCCTGTGGGGTTGTGGGAATTTGAAGCACTTCAGGTGGTTGCTTATATATGTATATTCAGCTAACAGCAGCAGCTCAGGTTTCACCCGAGAGAAAACAACTGATGTTTTTTTTTTTTCCATCTTCAGAGTGCAGCGCACATGATGAAAAGTAGAGAAAGAGATAAAGCAGGTTCTAATGAATAGATAAATGTCGGATGCACAGCTTGCCCTGTGGGAGACTCACAGTAAAAGTAGAAAAACTAAACCAGGCATCAGTGTGGAGCTTATACATGATCATTACTCAGGAGAGACACTAAACCAACTTTTTGGTCAGTTTTATTTTTTTTTATTGGTATCAAGGTACAACGGGCTAAAAGCTGCAATTTGCTGTTGTGTCTTTCCTTATTTTAAATAGATTTAATATGATAACAGAAAGATTTCCAGGTTTACCAGGGTGTTCTCTGACTGTCTAGAATAGAGCAGACCCCCTCTATACATGTGGCTGTGCACTGCTTGTCAGCTGGCTAGAGGAAAGTCACTACACTTTTTGAATACTTTAAACACAGATCTATTTTGCTCTTCTGAGTTGCAAACAGTTTTGCCCCACCTATTATGCTTATTGGGTAGCTGTTCTGAAACTCACTGTAGAGAGTCTAAAGCCAATACAAGCTTGTTATATTTGTGTCACACTATAGTGATCAAAATGACACAATAAAAACTAGTAGATACAAAGAAATGTTTTAGATAACATTTTTACATCTGTATTGGTTAAATTATTTTGCAGGACAGTGAATAAATGCTGTTTTTTTATTCTGTTTTCAATACAAATCTTTGATTATGGGATTTTCTTTTTTAATTTTACATTTGAAATATTCAGATCTTGGACAGAGTCCAGATGGGGTGAAAGAGGGATGAAGGAAGACATGCTTGTCAAAAGTGAAAATCCGTCACCGAACATAAGGGGAGGATTGCGGTTTCAGCTACTAGTTATGTACAACTCTAGCCTAGAACAGAGAGGTTACACAAGCAGTCTCATCATGATTCAAATGGCTAACTCATACAGCCAGACTCTCAACGACCCAGGAGTACAGCACGTGGGTCACTGATTTGCATCTGAGTTGTTTTGAGTCTATTGTGGAGAGTGTGATCTCCTCCTCCATCATCTGCTGGGGAAACAGCTTTAGAGCAAATGGCTTAAAAAAAAGCCCAAGAAGTTAATAGAGAAGACCGGCTCTGTTCTAGGAACTTCGCTGGAACCTCTGCAGATTATTTCACTAAGGATAATAATTCATAAAGTGAACAACATTATGGACAACAGAGAGCATCCTCTACAGCATTTATTTTCGCTGTTGGATAAATAAAATATTTTTAAATTGAAGTGAATCTGCTTAGGAGAATGAGCCTTTAAGTGTTTGAAAACGTCAAAACTTCAACTACAGGTTGCTCTTTTGTGATCCAATAAAACTAACAAAGCATACTTAAAACTGATTTTGTCATAGCACTTAATATAAGAGTAAGAGATGTACGCTCTTATACCTGGAATGGATATCGAGTCTGATATTGACTAATTTACTGCATAAGATATCTGTGATTTGATATCAGATATCAAACATCCAATCCATTTAACTTTACATGGAACTGTTATTTCTTTCTTTTTGCTGCTTGTTTGTTAATAGATGCTAGAAAGTACATTTATCCCTTTGCTAATGTGTGACCTTTGTTAACATTGATAATGTTTATGGTTCATTCATGCAACAGTTGAATGGGATCGGTATCAGATATCAGCCAATGCTCTCTTTGCAGGTATCTGTATCAGATTGGAGAAAATAGATCAGTTCATCTCTAGTAAGATTGTCCTCATTGAAGAGAATTATACTGAAAAAAAGAAAAAAAAAAGTCAATACTTTTGCAAGAAAACCCAGCTGACCGCTTTACCTAAACAAAAAGTATTTGGATCAAAAGGTTCCACATCTGTTCTGTGATGTTGGTGTGTGAGCGGTGGATGAGTAAATGCCTTGACACGACAATACTATTGGGAGTTTGCTCTATTTGTTGAAATGTACAGACTGGATCCACAGTTATAAAGACCAGGAATGCAAAAACACACTTCCTCTGTGGAGTCACTCCTAAACAGTTGCAAAATAAGGCAACTCTCTTCTGTTCCTCTTCTACTGAACATAGTAAACATTACCAAACCCTCCAATGAGGGCATTTTTGTATGCAAATGAACGTTTCTCTCCTACGTATACTTACTTAGTTTTAACACATAAGGGAGATCTGACTAGAGCTAAGTGATTAGATTAACGAGGTCTCTTAACTCTTTGCCACTTTACAAAGCACGACGTCAACATATATTACTCTTGTATTGTAATTCTAATTCAGCTGTCCTTGCCAGCCAGTTGTTAAGTGCATAAAAATTAGATTTACATAAATTTGCATGCCAACTGAGGCGGTGTGCCTGTATTTTATTGTGGGTGTAAATAGGTGCAAATTTCCATGTTTTGATGCGTCGTTACACAGGAAACAAAATGGATACTGTGGCTGCAGTGACTGGCACGGTCATTACATAATCCTGTCTTTGGTCCCTTTATAACAAGAACTCAAAATATCAATTGGAGATATTTAGGAAAATACGTCTTAACAGGGTGTGTGTTTGTAGTTGAAATCTCTTGGCAACCATGTCTTTGTCTGTTTTCGTGTGGGAGCAGGATAAGCATCTAGATTAATGGCTGTATCTGCTATCTGTATTCTAATTCAAAAGCAGATGTGAAAGACAGTAGGGTAAGTGCACCAGAGGACTGTTTAGGGATGATGCAGCAGCCTTTGCAGTACTTTCAGGCTGTGGAGGGCTCTTACGCAGCTAATAGCTTTTCACTAGACTGCATCATGAGAAATAAAATCCTCTTTGGTTATGCATGTTGTTTAGGATCCTTTCAAGATGGGCATATTGCTTGGTTTTCTCTTCTCGGTTTCAGATTATAATCACAATCATTTTTGAATGTATATAGTTGACTTTACGAATCAATCTCCACCTTTTTTAGGCTGACCAGCTGATGTTTGCAATGCATTTTGTGAAAGGCATGTATTCGGAACTCTTCCAAGAGAACGTGAGTCTGAAGTCAGGTGTAATTTGATTGCATACATTTTTTTCCCCTGATACAATCTTTAATGGATGTCTTTGTTGCAGGAATGGGAAGTTTTAATTGGATTCATTGTTGGAGAAATGTTTAAAAAAGAGGTACGAATGCATATTTCTTCATTTGAACGATAAAGCAGATATTTATGTCTTTGACTGATGTGTCCTTCTTCTCTTCAGGAGTTCCCTTCTTGGATTGATCAGGAGAGACATTCAGCATTGGCCATTTTGAAAGTAATCTAATAATGCTAAAATAATTTGAGAGTTTATTTAAAAATGAGACTAAACATTTAAACAGAAAATGTGTGTTTTATTCAACAAGGTTAAAAGAAAACATTTTATACAAGTAATTTGCACTTTATAGTAGGTTTGTGAGTAAATGAATCCTTTCCAAGCTGAAGATTAGATCTACGTCTCTAATGTGATATTTTTCGTCCCCGTAATTTTTTCCCACCTCTTGTTGGCAGACTACTTTTCCAGCTCTGTACCAGACTCTGTGTTTGAGTGACTCAGACCTTTGGCTGTCCTTCATGCAAAGCTCACAGTGTGAGCAGAAAATCCCATCTTCCATCACCAGAAAGATTAGTCTCTTCCAGCAGGTCAGCTCCCAATCAGCTTCTTCACTGTGAATATAATGAAATTAAATCAGATTTTCTTAGCTGTTAGGTTGACTTTAGCTTTAAGTTTAGGCCAGCAATGCCTTGTAATTTCAGCAATAAGTCTTTTTTACTTTTTAATGATTGTTTTTGTTAGTAAGTAAATTGTGAAGCTAATAAAGCTAAAGCTAATAAAATCAGGGAGTTTCAAAATCATTTGTTTAAAAACAGAAAATGTCTTTATAATACTTTTCTCATTTAAAATCTCAAACTGTTAAGTTCCAGATGTTTTAAAAAAGAAATACTTTTTCAAAGCTTCTAGGAGCTTGTTGGTGTTCATTCATACAAGCAGTCATAAATAAAGTATGCAGTACAGTAAACTACATTGACAGTTTAGGGTTTTTTTATTTTAAGCATATTTCTTGATTTTGCACATTTGAATTACATTTAAGAATGTTTTAGGGTGCACATACTTTTTGTTACCATTCTATTTCAGGTTTATCGTTTAGCAAACAATGACACTATTAAAATTTTCTTTATGTGTTTTGAAAACATGAGGTTAAGTTTAGAACCAGGCTGTTTGTAGTTGCATCTCCACAAAATGATCTATAAAGGAAAAGGTTAATACTGTATAGATGATTAACTCAAAGCAAAATGTGAATTCATACACATAGAGTGAGAAATTTTAAGCGTTTTTTTTTATCATTATTTTTAAATTCCAGAACTTGGAAATTTTTTATACTGTTTTTAACTTTAAAAAAATAATTTTAACTGTAGAAACATTCTGTTAGAACACGGTGGGCAAAACTGATGACTTGATCATTTGCAGTTGATAACAATAGTTCATTGCTAAAGATGTTGGCTGTTCAGAGTTCTGCCTGGAAACATCTCAAAAGGATGTTATGTAGACGGAAAAAAATATGGTAAGAGCTATCCCAGCTTTAGAGATTTTAGGGACAATAATTGTGCTTTCTTTTAACAATCGCTGTAAAAAACACATAAATAAAATTCTAATTGCTTAAATTTGTGATTTATTGCTTCAATAAAAGTAAATAAGATATTTTTGTTATTTTTAAATCCAAATCTTCTCTATTGTATGCACAGGTGTTATTGGTTCAAGCAATAAGACCCGACCGTCTGCAAAGCGCCATGACTGCCTTTGGCTCCCAAGCCCTTGGTAAGAAATTTTGTCATCAGCAGTTTTTATTTTGCCACTTTAACAGGCAAATTAAATGTATTTGTTTTTCTTTGCTTAAAAATCTGCAGCAGATGTTGCATTGTTTTTAAAAAAAAGATTGATTTTTCCTTTGTCTTCAATATGAGCACTAAAATTAGGTGAATTTGTCTCTGATTAACAAGGAGATATTAAGAGTATGGATAACAAAAGTTCCCTTTGTCAGTTTAGCCTCTTAAAGGAACTTGGAGAAGTTGTGTAGAGAACTTGTTTTTTCTCTGTTATTTACAGTCTGAACTACTTATGCAGTCGAGAAAATAAGAGTTTGTTCCAGTTATTACAACCCAAATTTAAAAGAGTGGATAGCAGTTAAGGATGACTTAAACTGATTTATAATCAAGCAGCAGTTCACTTTTTGTCAGCCACAGAAAAACAGCACATCTTTTTCTATACCACCGCCATGTGACTTTTTTTGTGCAGATGTGCTGTGGCCTTTCTAATAATAAAAATGACATATAAAAAAAATCAAATAATAATTTCCTCATAAGTGTTTCCAAAACCAAAGATCAAATCTAAGCTGCTCAGTGAGTCTGGCCAAACACCTGACACACTCAGGTAATTAACTGCAATATTTCAAACAGCCATCACACACTGTGATCCATAGCAAACACTGTTTGTTCGAGGAAGTCATGACAGAGTCACACTAACAGATGCAATGCTAACTTGATCAAAAAAATCACAAGATAACATATAGTCCTAGATACTCTAAGAATAATGATTTTTTTTGTCTCATTCTCAGCAGCCTTTAGCTGAGCTGCTATAATGTCTTGTGACTGTCAACATTTTTCGTTAACGTTCAGATGTATGACGGATCCATTAGTTGAATTTCACTTCTGGAAACTTGGGGAACATGCTGAAAAGCATAAATGACATTTTTGCATCAATGCTGATTTAAAACAAGCCTATATACCCAAATATCCAAACAGACATAATTCCAGGGCCCGTATAAAGGACTGAAATTAGTGAATTTGTTTTCTTGACTCTCTAGTTTTGGGGATTAAAGGTATTAAAGCTATTATTATAAAAAAAGCACTTTTCAAATAAGCAAAGAACTTGGAAGAACTGCAGGGTTCTTGTTATTTTCTCCCCACAGTGGTCCTTAGATACTTGACTTAAGATGACTTCCCACTTTGTAATAAAAGGCTAATGGTCAAAAAAGGTCTCCTATTAGTAAAAGAAAATAGACAGAAAATGCTCAGATGGGCTATTTGTTGTATTAAAAATATTAGAAATGTCAATATTTTACCTAGCCTCTGAATTGAAAACAACTCTTCACAAGAAATTGTAATCAACCCTCTTTCGTTTTATTTTAAAGTAGTTCAAGTCACAAACTCAGTAGTGAAATGACCTTGCTTTTTTAACAGTTTTAAGATTATTTTGTATTTTTTAATCTTCGATACGCAACTATAGACATTTTCCTGTTGCATTTTAAACTGTTGCTTTTGAGCTTTTGACTGATGATCTGCTGATAAAGTACATTGTATTAAAATTGAAAAAAGGTCATGTATTATTGCTTTTTGCTTATTACAAATAGAGTCACAAGCACATCAAATAATCTATATTGAGTGCAAAATTCGTAATTTTATAAGGTAACTCAGTCAAAAAGCAGTAAAAATTTTAATTGAGCTAAACCTGGGCATGGTGTTATTTTATTACATGTGGGACCTGCACAGGTGTTTTGAAGGTACATGATTTATAACTTATGCAGTGAGTTATGTTCTACAGAAGTATTAATAATGTAAATATCACATGTGTGGGAACCCTAACTCCGAAGCAGGTAAACATCGCTTTATCCCTAGTTCTCATACTAAACTGCAGGATTCTTTATTTATTGAAAGTACACTCACTTCTATATGAATTTTACTGTACTTTAATAACTGTCACATACTGTACATAAACCCACACAAATTTTACTTTATGTTGAAGTTAGTTTTATTCTCATGTACTGATACAAAAATAAAAACCAGCATCTGCTCCTCACATGCAAACACCTAGGATATATAAAGTTTTCTCATATTACAGATAGTCTTCATTGTATGCTGGGGTTTGACTCAGAAGTTTAACATCGGTGACAAGTTCACTGAGCAGCAGTCAGAAGAAACTTCTATGGACTGTAAGATTTACACACTATTTTTTGACACGTCTATGTTAGTCGATGACTTTTCCATATATCTACGACTGTCTGCATCATTGAGACATGGTGAAGACATCAAACTAGTGAAAGTATTTAGCAAACCAAAAATTATGACATGACACAAAACATAATTTATATTTTTTAAATCAGCCCCATTTCTTTTGTTTGCTTACTAAGTAGGCTTCATGAGGCAATTACCTTAAATGATTTTCCAACAGTCTTGAAGGACCTTTCCTTAGCGGTAATGAAATTAGGAGAAAATGTGCCATAGACATAAGATCATGACAAATAATAATACACTAAAATCAGGTAGGCCTATCTAGCAGTCATATGACAATCAGACAGCAATGCAGTCTATTGGATAGAATTGTGATTGTATTTGTTTCACATTTATTTCCCAATCTGGAGCATTGAATTTGATTGACACTCCCATACATACCCTTCAAGAGTGTCAAAAAAATAACAGAACTTAGTGCTTTTCTTATAAAAAGTGGCAATTCAAGGAAGGAGGCTTGGTTTGTCACCCGTGAAAGCTAAAGGTCCTCTTGATGTTGGAGCAGGCTTTCGGCAGCCTGTGTTGGTTACAGCCTAAGTAGTAATTATTCTTAACATTTCCAAAGATTGGGAAGGTTTAGCAATGATGCTCTCTAAAAAACCAAACCGGAGGTCCACTTAGCAAAATATTCAAATATTCAAAGCTGAAGTACACAAGTTTTAAACTGCCCTTGTTGATCTCAATATGTGGATTCAAACAAACCTGAGGACAAAGTTTCTTTGACTAGAAGCGTGGCAGCAGTGGTTTACAGCGCGTTTCAAAGTTGTCCTTGAAATATCCACTTTAGCCAACCTAACAGTGGGATACCACCTGTAATTTTATGGGGTTGCTTGGTTATAAATAGCTGTGAGAAAATATAAAGCTGCCCGACAAAACAGCAGAGAATAGTAATTCACTGATAATGATGGCAGCAATAAAAGATAATACCTGTTAATAAGACATATAAATGTTCAGTCTTTGTTTGCAAGATAAATGGAGATGACTGGTAAATGTCAAACCAAATTATGTCTGCATTAACCAAGTGACTGAGAATTGTCAGTCCCTCTTATATACAACAAAGCTTTAAATACCCATGAAAATGTTGACATTTATCAGTTCTTATGGCCTTTAAACAATAGGATAATGTAGGTTAAAACTGAAGGATGCTTACTTTACCTTTTGGAAGTTCCCAGGACACCTGCCTACCAGTTGTTTTTTCCTGCTCTGCATGTTTTGGATTGATTACTGTATTCCATCCATCCATCTTCTGCTACTTTTTCCATCAGAGTTGCGGTGGGGCCGGTTAATCTCTCAGACTATGGGCGAAAGGCGTGGTAAACCCTGGACAGGTCGCAGGCCGTTGCAGGGCAACACAGAGACACACATAGACGTGCAACCATGCAAACACACGCTGACACCTAAGGACAATTTAGAGAAGCCAGTTATGTTTTTTGGCTGTTTGTCTGGAGAGAACCCATGCATGCACAGGGAGAACATGGAACCTCCATGCAGAAATACACCGGGTCGGGAATCGAACCCGGAACATTCTTGCTACATTAGACTTCTAGCAACAGGGCTAACCACTGCTACACCGTGTGGCCACATTCCTTTATTATTTATTCATTTATTTAATTACACAGACTTCTCTTTTATCTTATGCTAGAAATGTCTCACAGCACCTGTGACTGTGGGGACATTTCCACTACAGAAATGTGAACAGTACCTCTATTGGGATCATATTAACTATTAACCTCCTAGAGTTAAAAGATTAACTCTCATTGGCAAGTATTTTATTACCTCCACCTTTCCACATGACTAAAATTAGACAATGATGGGTTTCATCTCCCTTTTACATTGCTGCCAATAAATAAAACATTAATACGAATTAATATTAACAACACTAATTTTGTAATAGATTTTAATCTTGTTTTTCTGTCATAATAAACTACGGACAGTGGAACAGTGGTTAGCGCTGTTGTCTTTCCGGGATCGATCCCGGCCTGGGGTCTTTCTGCATGGAGTTTGCATGTTCTTCCCGTGCATGCGTGGGTTCTCTCTGGGTACTCCTCCCACAGGCCAAAAACATGACTGTTAGGTAAATTGGCATCTCTCAGTTGTCCCTAGGTGTCCGCATGGTTGTTCGTCCTTGTGCGTATATGTGTTGCCCTGCGACAGACTGACCTCCTGTCCTGGGTGTACCCCGCCTTACGCCCGTAGTCTGCCGGAGGTAGGCACCAGCATAACTGCGACCCTGACGGATGAAGCAGGAGAAGATGGATGGATGGATAGATGGATAAACTCCCATTGAATTATTGTTTTCAACATCATTTAAGTTTTAGGAAATACACATTGGTCTTAAAGGGGAATTGCTATAGTTCCCCTTAAAAATTTTGGATAGCTCTATCAGGTATACAAAAGCCATAACTTTTACAGTGTGGCATCCGGTAGATATGGATTTGGTACAAATAAACACCTTAGGAACAACCAACAACACACATTTAAACCCAAATACCTACGGTTCATGGTTGCAGAACCCTAAAGTTACAGACTTGACTAAAGAAAGTTCAAATATACAGAGTAGCTTACACTGCAAAATGAACGTGAATATAGTTATATTATCAGCGTGGTATGCTCTTTTTAAATTAAATTATGAGATAAGAGTCATTGTTACAGCTGCAACCAGACCTTTTACACCCTCTGCTCTACAATGAGCACAAGCTGTAAATTGCTGCCTGTTATACATAGATACAGTATTAATTCATTCTGATTGGTATAAGCATTGAAGCTGCAACTCAATTTGGTTATATTTTCTACAATATTGTTGAAATGTACCAACGGGAAGCAAGAACATTAACAAGAAAAATAGCACAGTTATATTCTGCATATGTACAAATGATACTGAAAAAATCCAAGCTTCCATTATTACTTGATGCATTGGTTCTATCACAAATTGTGCTGCCATTAAAATCTGTTGATACGCCATGTATACCATCTATACCCATGTACATCTAATTACAAAATTATCATGTGCCTAATTTTAATTTTGTCTGATGATGAACTGTTTTGAATTTCCGCTAAATAAATAAACTTGGATGAATTGAATTGAATCAAAATGAATTGTGAGGTTAAGGCAGCCATGTCCAAAGTCGGTCCCTTAGGGGCCGCTGTCCTACAGGTTTTCAATGTTTCTCGCAGGTATTTTCTTCTGATTCTTCTGATTATTGTTGTTGGTTAATCATCTACCAATAGAAATCAGTAGTACTGAAGCAGGGAGACCTCTAAAACCCACAGGACAGTGGCCCTCGAAGACTCACTGTGGTTTCATTTTTTAGTTTAGTTTAGTTTTTATAATGTTTTATATCTTTTGTCTCATGATTTCCTTTCTTTGCTTTTCATACACACTCCCTGATAAGATGCAACTGGGAGATTAAAAAAAAGAAACTACAGGAGAGAGGAACTAAAATACAACTATAAAAAAGGTTGAAAATTAATTAAAAAAAAGAAAGTTTTTATATGTGCCATCACAGTAATGTTTTACAAGTACTATTGTTGACATTTTGAAACAGTAAGACAACAACACTTGAACCTTGTTGGTGTATTGTGTTGTTTCATTTAATTAAAAGCAAAAAATAGTGTTATATTACTTATTGATAATATTATTTTAGTTGGCTTTATAAGCTAAACTTCACAAACTGCACACCTCAGATTAAATTGAAATATATGTAACTGACTTCAAATTTTCTTTTGACTATTAATGACTTGATTAAATACTTTTTACTTATATAGACGTAATTGAGTTTTAAATAATGGGAATTAAAATAATTAATTTTCACTGCATAGATGTCAAAAGATACTATTTGATTGCAGTAGGAATTTTATTTTTAACTGCGAGACGTTTCCACCCCCCACCACCCCCACCACTCATTTGGGTGATCAGGTGTCACTACCAGTGGTAATCAGTTACCACTGTAGTAGCTAATTGCGGCAATGACATTTATACCCCAAAGCAACAGCAATGGTTTTAGACAGTGTCCCACAAAGACAGTAAATATTTTATCAGTTTTTAAATAAATATTAAAGCAAGTTTTAACTTTGAAATAAAACAACAACCTTGTATTTTACAAATGATGTGGCAGTTTTACTAATAAGCCTAAACTTTACTGCTTATTTTGCATGAAATGCAGACGTGTCTTCAGCTTGAGCTGTCTGCCCACTGTGTTCACACAATATAAGAAAAAAATGAAACAAAACAAAAACTTTTGCTTGCTGTAGTATTGAGTACTGTAGAACAAAAAAAAATTACACTTGTGGGAGTTTTCAGTGTTCACAACAAAAGATGTTTTTTCATATGTCTTCATATGTGTCGTTCTTTACATAGATTGTTGTTGCACATCACGCTATCCTTCTTAAAAGATCATTATTTACTTTCCCTCAGTGATTTCCTCCAAAGCTTTAGGATCCCTTATACAGTAACTCTCTTATTTTTTGTCTTTGGGTGATTATAATAAAATGTTCACTTAATCATAATACAGTTATTGTCCTCAAACTCAGTGAACTGATTCACTGAGTGTGTGTATAATGCATGAGATGTGTAAGATTGTGCATGGTTTTGTAATTAAAAAAAAACAACAACAAAAAAAGCCCAAACAAAAATGCAATACAGAGGGATGAAACATCAGAACAGGACAGCGGAAGATTTTTTTGCGTATGCGTTTGTGTTTTTGGCAGTAAATCAGTATGCTAATGAGGCATGCTCTGTAATCCTCTTACAGCTAATCTCACTCAATCCCTCCAGTCCAGGCCTGGGCACTGCTCTCTGTTCACGTACACACACACACACACGCACACACAACGGCATGCCTCAGTGAACGCAACACACATATGGAATGCTTTTCAAAAGTACAGAATCCATATATATATATAGACAGTGATTATGGTGGAAAACTTCAAAAATATTAAATAGAATCTGTCTTGGCCTTCGCAGCAGCCTTAGTAAGACTGGCGTTATCCTCTGCAGTTATTTTCAACCTGTTTTCAGTTATGTGTTATAAGGTCCAAGGTGAACTTTTCTATTCACAGGCTGAGGATGCTGAGCTGCAGCACGAATACTGATTATCTGACCATGACTTTGCCTTTTGTATATGCATTTCTGTATCCGGATCTTCATTCATGCAAGTGGGCTCTTTTTTTGGAGACAGACATCTGTTTCTCATAGTTTTATTGAAGTGATTCAGGCCATTTTCCATCGACTTTGTGCATGTCCTAATGTGCAAATAATAGGAAAACTTGTTTCATTTCACAGCACACACCCAATGAATGTTTAGGGGTGTCTTTTTTCACCTCGGTGAGAGCAGACCGTACTGTGTGCAATGCATGCACGCCTTTACCCAAAGATTTCTGTTTTCTAATATATCTACAGGGTAACATCCCATGGGCATTTCCAACATAACTACTGGTCTTATGTGGGCATGTATTCTTGCAAGCGTTTCACTGTTTCACCTTACCATCAAAATCAATATATTATTAGAGCATAAAGGTTTCAGTGAAGCAATGCAAACCCAATCACACACTTAGTCACACCTACATATAAGAGCCTGTTCTCCAAACACCAGCTGGCTGACTAGGGACTCTTTTGCTGCGTGGTGAATTCTGCTGCCGCAAACCTACCGCTCAATATGCATGGCACGCCACCCTCTCGGTCTCCCTCACTTTCTCTCTTAGTGTCTTCCTTTTTTGCCTTTCCCTTTCCTCATCATTGCCTTCTCACTAGCCCCCAGTTCCCCCCCATATTTCTGCAATTATTCTCCCAACATGTCTACTTGATTTATCCTATTCATGCTTTCCTGCATTTCATGTTTGCCAGTCTGCCTCCATGCCTACCACACCTTAAGTGCACCAAATAGTCTTTGCTCACATTTATTTGACTCTGCTTTCAATTGTCTTTTGTTGATATACTCTAATTTCTTTATCTATCTGTCGCGTGACATAAGCACTGTATCTTTGACTCTTAAAACTATATCTTGACATATTAAGGTCAGTGATGTCAAAATGCCAATTTGACACATGTAAGAGTTTGGTGAGTTACTTTATCGAAGAGACGTCGTTCCACAACAAAAGTGAGAAAGGGAAAATAATATAGACAATTTGCTGATGCATATATCATGCTTCTCATTCTTGTTTAACCTCTGTCTCCTCATCCTCTGCAGGTATGAAAGAGCTTTCCCCTCCTCCTCTCAATTTGCGTCGTCTGTACACTGAGACAATGGAGTGGGAGCCGGTGTTAATCATCATCTCTCCAGGGGCCGACCCATCCCAGGAGCTTGCAGAACTAGCAGCAGAAACTATTGGCAGGGACAATTACCATGAGGTAGGGAACAGCAGAATACAAATATAGAAGACACAGGAGATTAACAAGTGCAAAAGGGTTTTCACCAGGGTAATACAATCACATCCAAACACTAGAGTGTACCACATCTTGTTGAATGTTTTTGTTTGTCACAGTTGTAAATCCTTTGTTGTTCTTTCACCTCTAAGGTCTTGTAATGTTTCACAAGGAAAAGTGGTGTTAAAAGAGATTTTATTAAATCTCTTTAATTTGTTTCAGGACAATTAAGTCAAGTTTAGAAAGGAAAAAAAATACATGAGTTTATTTATACCTATATGCTTTCCACCCCCCCACCCCCCCTACACAAAACTTTAGTAAACTAAGAAATGCAATATTGTGCTTGAATTTAGCTATGTTTATGAATCTATGGTTAATTCACACATACAGGCACAAATATTGAGAATCAGTTTCTTATTGGTACTTGAAATAATAAAATACATTTCAAATACAAATAGAAACTTCTAACAAATCGACATTATTCTATTTTTCCCTCTTTAATCTGCCTTTTTAGAGATAGTTGTTTTTTTTTGTCCAGCTTAGTGATGATTTTTCTTTTTGATTTATTAATGGACAAATGCACACATAAAAAAGCAGGGTTTTTAACAGAATTTTTGGCTTCAGCATCATTTTATCTCTGGGTCTTAATTTTAAAGTGGCATCAATCTGTAGGTCTGGTTTGCTGTTATTGAACACAGCTGCATATTGTAAACGATGTAAATATGACATTCAATTTGTTTCTAGTTGGTTATGTTAACGTACATTTTTATGCAGCAAGTGAAACAAGTGATGTTCATGTTATGTAAAGGTGTGTAAAGAAGCATTAAGGAGGGAGTTGGTACACGAAGGATGTATTTAAATGTCTTAATGACGAGACAAACCATATGATCAAAGGGCATTTTACAAGGAAGTGCATGTTTAAATTGAAGCCGGGGTGTATTGTTCTACTAATCTAGTTATTGATTATTGTTGTCATTTTTCGTGCATAATCATTCTGTTCTGAAATAACTCCTTAAAAAATCATAATTCAAAGCCTAAAACAAGAATTGTGTTTTAGTATATTGTGCCCCAGTGACTGTATGTATATTTTCTAACAACCACAAAACTTCTTTATCTGCTACTGGCTGCATTTGGCTTGTTCTACAAGGGACCAATGAATTTTCTTGCATACAAATTATGTTTACTTTAATGCAGTATTTCTGGTATATGTATATATATATATATATATATATGTATAATAAGTTAGATTAGACTTACTGAGCAGAGAAGTAAATTAAAATACTGAGTAAAATTTTAGCACTCTAACTTTGCAAACTAGCATTACACTAAAGGACTAAACTACACGTCCAGTTGCCTAAACTGAATTTTCCATCAACACCCCCACCCCCCCACCCCCCACCTACTTGTTCTCTCTACCTGCTCAGATCTCCATGGGTCAGGGACAGGCTGATGTGGCCCTGGCTACACTTAGAGAATGTTCTCGGAATGGAGACTGGCTCTGCTTGAAAAATCTTCACCTGGTAACCGCCTGGCTACCCCTCCTGGAAAAAGTAGGTGTTCACTGTTTTTATTCTTTTTCATAAGAGAAGCCTTTTTCATGGTATTTGGTTGATGGCAATGCAACTGACTTCTTTCAGAAGATGATTTTTTTTTATTATGAATTTCACTGATTACTAGGCATATAATGCTTAGTGTCTTACAGCTGATTTACATTGTCCAGTTTTGGAAAGCTTTGACTTAGATTCCAGGTTTAGCTAATTATTTCTGTCAAAGAACTAATACATAAAAAAATATATGACATCATAAAAAAATAGACTTGCTGCTGTGGATGGAAATGTTTTTTTTCTTCTGTCAAGACTGCTCTTGGTCTCCAAGCCGGTCTCAACCTGTTTTTACCAGGTCTTGGGCTCGGTCTCGATATTGGATGTGTATGCCTTAGACTTGGTTGTGGTCTCGTGTTGTTGGTTCTTAGCAAATTATATCAAGGGCGGTTCAAGGCTTTGTACTTTTGTTTTAAAAAAAATAATAATAATGACATAAAACGTAACTCACTATGATCTTCCCCTGTGTACACACGTTGAGGTGCATGTAAATAAAAAAAACTAAAACCCATCATTGGGTCATCTCTGACTAAATATGGTGCTATTATTGTTCATGATGATTATGAAATCTTCTGTGAGGATGTTTGAAGTTTTTGGCATTTGGTTCTTTGATTTTTGCCATTTTTCATCCATTATTTTAAAAAAGCAAACATTTACCTGCAGTTAGTTAGAACAAACCTACTGTCTCACCACTAAGCATTTCCTGGTTTTTTCAAAAATGATGAATTCATTTAATTAAATTTATTTGTATAGTGTCAACTCACAACACGTGTCACTTTAAGGCACAATACTAAGCAGGTCATTTATAAAACTGAATAAATAAAAACAGTGTATAGATGCTCTGTACTGAAAAAACACACACCAATGCCAGTACAACACTATTCTAGTAACCAAGCAACTTTTAAAATTCAAACCCTGTACTTTCTATCCTGCTTTCAATGGTATCAGTATCAGTGGCATTTTCTGATAGGGGTGACGTGGACAGTCACACGCAGCAGCTTCTTGTCTGGGGCGACCGACTAAAATTCATAATAAAAGTTGCGCAACGTAAATTAATAAATGAAGTTCATAGAATGGGTATTTATGGAAATTTTTGGTTTAATAAGTGATAATTCTGGTATATTTTTAATTATTAATTAATGTTCCATAAACTTTAGCAATTTGTGGTGTACAAAACAATGTTCTGAAAAGTGTGTTGGAGATTAAAAACATTCAACCTTATCCTCGGTCTCGGAAGAACCGGTCTTGACTCTATTAAAAGAACATTTTTACACATTTCTCCTATTTTAAAGTTGAGTTTGGCATCTTACATTGGATTCCTGCTGGGTGTGTCTTTTGTTTTGCTTGGTCTTTATAAAGTTTATGTTTTAAATCTTTAACACTCATATTCAACAAATTAGACTAAAAGAGTGGATTTATATCAGTGCAATATGCAATATGTTTAATACCTGCAGTATTTTCAAAAGGTACTTTAATCTGATGAACATGCCTTATAAGAGCACATCCTCTACCTTATTAGAAATGACTCTATATGTTCCTTTGTATATAAACTGGAGACAGGCAGACGAAAAAGGTTCTAATGATACTTTTTGTGTTTTTTTACAAATCAGCAAAGTTTATCTTTTATGAAAACAGCTGCACTAACCCCCACAAATGTGGATTAAACAGAAGAACTCTGCTGTACATGTTGACCCTCTGTGATCTCTGCTGTAGGAAATTCAGACATCACTCAACACGATTTTACACCTCCTTAAATCTCTGAACTTGAAAAACTCAGCAATGCTGAAAAATTGTTGACTCTAAGTCTCCTTCACATCATGACAGCATCCAGATCAAAGAATGTTCTTTTCAGCATGGCATAGCAGTACCTAAAAACACATATTTATTTAAATATAATTTATTTATATATATGATATTTTTACATATCAATGGAGATAGATATATAAGATTTTGAATCAGGTTCTGTCTTTGTAAAAATCATCTGTTTTTCAGTGACCATTTAATTATGGTATATATTTACTTGATTGACTTTATTATTCTCTTGTAATACTCTTACTTTGTAATGACAATAATATAATTGATTATATTATTATTCATATTAGTGTGATTAAGGTTTCCTTTTTGTTATTTTTATTATGTAGAGCTAATCAACCAATGCATATACTGCACTTTACATTAACAGGCTACACTGGATTTTCTTATTTTGTTTTTCCATTCATTGCTTTTGTGCTTTTTTTGTTCAACTGTTCTTCTTGCCTTGTTTGTCTTGTTTACCTCGCATTACAAAATGCATTCAGGGTTAAAGGTCAGAGGAAAGCATAGCCTCAAGGATGTTGCGTCCTAATTATGTGCATGTATATCTTGATTCATCCCAGCTAGTTAGTGTTTATCTGTAATATAACTGTCCTGCAATCACGCACACACACACAGTCTCGCAATCCCACGTGCGCATTCTGCTGGCTGTCCAAATTACCATATCTAAAATTACCTTCTGTCCTTTGCCTTCTCATACACATTTTGCATTCCACCTGCCAGGGCATATAAGTGGCTTTGGAGTTGCTTGTGTGTGTGTTTGTTGTCTCCAGAGATATACGTGTATGCGTGTGTATGCGTTTTATCAAGTGCATGACATTGGTTGGAATCTTCTTTTTTAAGAGTATTGACTCCTTGGCGAATTTATCTACTCCCTGCAATTTCGTAGATTTTGTTTGTGCTCTCTGCTTTTCCTGGGGCTTTTTTTTTCAGTGTTGTATTATAGTAGTAGGTCATTTCTCACTGGGAGGCACAACTGTTGGTCGTAATTGGTGTGTGTGTGTTTGGGCATGTATTTTTTACCTTGTGGGGACAATTTTCCAGTAATATGCTATATTTTGGAGACTTATAGGTACATGTTGGGACCAACGACTGGGTCACATGAATAAAGGTTATCTTCTTGGGTTGAGGGTTAGGTTTAGAAGTAAGGTGTGAATTGAGTTTAGGTTGGTTTTAGGGTGAGGTAAATGTTGGTAAAGGTCTGGGTTAGGCAATGCGACTTAATAGGAAATTAGTCAAAGTCAACTGAAAGTCCCCATACTGATAGCAGGACATAGGGTGTCCGTGTGTGTCTGTAAGGTTGCTTATATGCGTGGGTGTGTGGGTAAGAGTTCCCTTTTTGTTCAATTTGTCCTCCTGTGGTGCCTTAAAATATGGCTTATTCAGTCATCCATCTTACTTCTTCCTCACCACTCATTCTCCTTGTGTGTCCTCTGTTTCCAGTTCCTTCCACTTCCACATGTGTTGTTACTCTCCAGCTTTTTATTGACGATTTTATTACTCCCCCTAATACCGGATGACATAAACTCCCCATCTGTCTGCTTCCCTCCTTCGCTCCCTGCTTCTTTGTCTGTTTTTTTGTTTTTTTCATTTTTGCACATGCACCTATAAGACTGAGGCTTGCAGTCAAGCTTGAAATGAAAAAACAGCAGAACCCAAGGAACGATAGAGGCAGAGGGTGCTGCAAAAGAAGAATGAAGAAATGGAAAGATGAGAGGAAGGAATGGTGAGCTGCAGTGCACAGTGGACTATGAGCAAAGGAAAGATTGTGCTTTAGCATCTCTGTATATCTCAGTAATTATGTCCGTCTGGTCAGTCCCACTGTATGTCTTGAGTTGAGCTTCTTCATGATCCTGCATCTTTTCACCATCTGTCTCTTGTTCACATCCTCATCTAAAGCAGTTGGCCTATAAAAAAAGGCAAAAGATGGTATGGGGTCATAATTTAAGCTGACAGTGCAGATGTCTTCTCATTCCTATTTTATTGTAATCACTGTTTTCTTTTTTTTATTATTTTTTTGCATCTCTGTTCCATCGAACTACCTCTCTGAAAACTGCAGTTATTTTGTTAACCACATTTCTGGGTCACTGCTGTTACAACAGAAATAGTCTAATTTTAATCAAAAATCTAAGACTAAAACTGTAACTTGGTCTAATGAATTAGTGAAGGAAGACTACACTTATTTATTTTAAATTTTGAAGAAAAAATTTAAGAAGTGGTATTTTACTCTATGTTTTAGTCAGATTTAGTTAATTGCTAACCTCAGTAAATCAACACAAGAGACTAGGACTGCAAAATATAAGAACATTGGGTTGAAGGGTATTGTTTCCAACCTTCTAGGTAGATTACCATTAACATGTTGAGGACTATTATTATAAACTCCTTTCAGCAAGTTTCCTTTTGACATATATATATAAATCACTCTCTCACCCTTGTAGGGTGGTATCTGTATCATCCTCAAGCTCGGGTCTTCTACCAGAGACCTGGGAG
>JAUZNJ010069145.1:0-26059 GCA_034780135.1 Jordanella pulchra
GCTGTAGTCAATCAGAATCACTTACAAGAAGTGAAGAGGCCATGACATGAAGCTAATTTGATTGACACAACTCTCTATGTAACCAAAACTGACAATTTATGTTGCTGTATGTATATTTTTGACCCAGCAGATTTGATCACATTTTCAGCAGACCCATACTAAATTTATGAAAGAACCAAACTTAATGAATGACATTATGTTTTTTACAAGTGTATGTAAACTTTTGACCACAACTGTATGAAATAAAGCCACAAAACTTTGAATCAATGTATTAGAAGTAATTAATAAAAATTGTACAACTGCAGGTCAAACATATATTTTAGCTGAAAACTCTTGACTAAAAAAACTAAACTCAAATAAACAAATTAGCTACTTTGTACACATTTATGGAAAGGCAAATAAAAAATAGTTGAGAGCAATTACCAATAAAATGATGCGATTATTACAGTTCAACATTGATTTTATATTTGTTCATCTTATAGAATTTGAAATGAGGTCAAATTAGCTTTAAGACCTAATTTCAAGCAATTAGAATGTGTTCAAAATAATTCACAATGCAATTCTAGGAGATTAATAAAACTTTCTTTTTGTAAAATAATATTTTATTAAATGATTTGCCCAATCAGAAATTAATAACCCTTAATATGTTCAATTAATCAATAACCTTATTTAACAGCTGGGAATGTATTGATATGACTGAGGCTAGACATTCATTTTCTTTGTTAAAATGTTTTTCGCTTTTTTTATTTCTAGTATTTTGAGTATACCTCCAAGAAAGAGATTCGACTCAGTGCTGGAAATAAGTTGTGCTTACATGCAGACCCTAAAAAGCCTTTAGTTTTTCTTGAGTGGTGCAATTTGAAGGAAAATGCAGCAGAAGAACAAGTCTGGATCTTCACAAAGGTAAAACAAGAAGTTCCTTATCATCTGAACCTTTTGCTGTTGCAACATTCCCCCTGTTGCAGAGGGGAGAAGTGAGACTTCTGTTTCCTCATTCCTGCTTATGATGTGCGAGCTTCTTAAATACTCAAAAGTATGTTTGACGATTTTTTACTGATGTTGTTTGCAGGCAAACCAAATGAAGAACCCTTTGTCAGGCATGTGTTTGTCAATCGCTGGTGGAAATGTGTTGTTGTCCAAGTGCAAATCCACCTCAGGGAAACAGAGTTGGGTATTCATCCAAGCAAAGTAAGAGACGTCGATCGGTGGTCGTCTGCTCCTCCTACAGTCACATGCTGCTATGCTCAATAACAAGCCAATGTTTCTTAAAAGGATGATTAACAGTACATTGATAAGGGAGATAGTTCAAAATGAATCCAGTCTTTGTACTGTGGAAAATAGGCGTTTAATGCTTAAACAAGTTTAAAACTCTTACTTTCTCATTTTAACAATTTTTTTTTATCCTGGATACTAAAGAAATTTGGATTATTATAAACTTGCTCCTTCTACACCTTTTAGGTGAAAACCTCGGTATCATAAAATGTAACGGCACGCGAAAAATTAGATTTTTAGTTTGTGCAATAAAACGACTCTTTTTTGCATTAACACTGATTTACATTTGAAATATTTATATTCTTTCTTTGTGAAGCACTTTGTAATTTATAGCTTTAAAAGCTGCTATATATCTGTAATGTACTTAGTTACACCCTTAAAATGTTCATAAGCCTTGTGGCTGAATCCTTAAGCTTCAGCTTAAACTTGAGAAAGTATTTTGCACTAGATGATAGCTGTGAGTCTTGTCTCCTAATTATGGAGTTTTGTGAAAAATATTTCCTAGTCACCAAGAACAAACAAAAGTCCAAGATTTAAATTATTTGAATTGTACATAGTGTATATTGACAAGACCACTTATGTATATATAATTAAACTATTTAAAGGAAGGTGAGTATTTGTTTTGTTTACTTTTTAGTGCGTTTTGTGTAGGATTTAGTATGTGAAGATAAGTCAAAAAAACTGAATCTTTTTAAAAATCTGCTCATGGTGAAAGTGTATGTATAAAGCCTAATGTTATTCAATGTAACATATACTATTGTAATTTTTTTTCTGTAACTATTGTACTTTTCTACAACATAATAAAGTCATACAAATGCACTTTATACAGGTGCATTTTTGTTTAGCTCTTCTTGTATTTTTTATTTTACAGCTTTAATTGTTCTAATAATAATTATGTGGATTCATTTTGCCATCAAATGTACAACGTTGCATATCTGTCGTTAAAAATACAACAAGAAACTAAGAATTGGGAAAAGGAAAGTTGAAATTATTTTGTTGCAATCAATTTGTTGCATAAACTGGACCTTTGAAATATGAAAGACCACCATTACAACCAGAAACAGATGCTTTAAGTGCTTCTCTTTGTGTTTAAAGTGCTGACAGCCCTTATAAAGAAAGGTTGTGACTGATTAAAGCAGAAGCTTTAATGAGATACAAACCGTCAGAAGTGCTAATATGTAGTTCCTATCTGCAACATCTGCTATTTTAATGTGCATGGCAGCCATATTGGAAAATAATCCCCCGATTGTTTTGCATGCGCTCAGCAATAACTTCATAAGGTGCTTAGACCTTACACATACAGCCCTCATGACAATCAAACATCCCACAGCCCATTTACTGACTGGATCAAGCTGGGACTCTTTGTGTCCGATTTAGACAGGGGGAACAGGTTATGGCAGTGACAGACAGCCTGATAAAATCTACAGCAAACACTTGATGAAGTTCAAGCCTACTGTCAAATCATAATCTTAAGAATGTGTATTTTCCTATGCTGGATGTGTAGAGTTGATTGGGATACCGATTCTGGTAATATGGGATGAAATAAAAAATCTGATGTTAGAACAAATACTGTTTATTAAGGATAGTACAACATAGAGAAATTATAATATAAAACAGAAATATAGATTTAATGACGAAATTTCACATAGGAAAATGTGTATGATTTCCTTCTAGAAATAGTCTTTAATGATTACACGTACACTCCATTTTCTATTCCATTTTATTACAAGTATATGGTGGACAACAGTCTTCAATGAGATGAGAACATTTAGACACCTTGAAACAACGAGTTTTTTAAGGAACGTGTTGAAATGAACAAGGAGTTGTTGGCTTTCAGAGAAAGAAATAGACGCTGCTGTCAGCAACCTGCTTTGAAGCAAACCGTCGAGTTTTATTTTATTTTTTTCACTGGCGATAGTCTGCTATAACATGTAAAGGGAAGAATAAAACAGAAAAACTCATCTGTCATAAACATAAAACCTTGCAAATTTCACGTTCAGTACTTTGGAAACTGAGGCGGAGTGAACTCGGTCAGCTCTACCTCCTCCGCGCGCGCTCCCGACGAGGGGATACAAATTTTCGCGTGGATAACTACCTTGGTACGACACCGGAGTTGCTTTAAGGGCGGAGTCTGTTCATATTACGCCCCGCCCATATACCGACACGATGACGACATTTGCTTCTCTCAGTGATGGGATCCGGAGCGAGCGCTGGTGAGTTTGTGTTAAACCAATAAAATCTCTCAGTTTTGCCTTGTCACCTCAACAGGGAAGTAGGCATCAGTTACAAATACACATCGCCGGGCTTGGCTCTCGTCGCGACGATTTTACAGGAAGCCTGCGTCAGAATTTAACAGCCAGGTTATCATCTTCTTAACAAACCTGTGAGTAAGTAGCAGGACTGTTCTGTTCGCTTCACCGGTGTTAACTTTCCGAGTTTGTTACCGTTAGCTCCCGTTAAGCTAGAGGCGGTTAGCTTGCTATTAGCCACAGTTTTAGGCTTGTTTATTATAAAAACAACCAGTGAGATAGAGCTACTGATGACAGGAGTTTGTTGTCCCTTCATAGCACAGTTGGTGGTTGGTGCTGATTGTCAACAACGGACTATATAAAGGTATTGTTGGCTGCTCTCTTGCAGCTTCAACACTCTGGTTCCGTGAGGTTTAACTGTTTAAATACAGGATTTACGGAGGATTTGACTTATATCATTACGGTTTGTTGTGCAGCCTTTTTTTGGAATCCAGAGGAGACTTGCAGTATAAATCTTGAGGCGTGGAAAATACTTTAATAAAGAGACCCAGCAGATCAGATCAGTCTGTGAATAAAAACATGTATCATTATTAAACGGGTTAGCGCTTTCAGTTAAAGGACAGCGGGCGTGGTTAATATAACATTGATTTTTTGATCTCCTTTGTTTAATTCGTTCGCTTTTACATGTATTATCTATAGTAGTACACTTTTTCTATTGTGGATTGACTACATTAGTCAACATAGTTTGTAGAAAAATTAATACATGATAGGAAGCAAACTATCAGATGAAATTTGGCTATTAAGAAATAAAACTGGCTTACAGTCTGGAAAAGTTGATAGTTATTAAAATTAAGATTAAAGGTAATATAATAAAAATCCATCAAATAATTTGTTTTAGTATTTGTTTAAAATGTATAATATAAATGCAAGACAAAAGGTCCCACATTATTTGTTTAGTGTTGCAGAGCTTTGTATTAAACTAACTTAAAGCGTTGTCTTTCCTTCTTAGAATTTAGATTTCAACAGTAGATCATTTAAACCCAGAAGGTCTGGGTCCAAGCTGGGTTTTCCCTATGTTTAGTTTGTATGCTCTCCCTGGCTACGCTTAGGTTTTCTCCAGGTACTCCAGCTTCCATCCACATTGAAGAAATATAAATGTCTATAAATGTCAAGCTTGATATATTAGCTCTGTAAAGGACTGGTGACCTGCAACATATCACCCAGTGACTGCTGGGATTGGCTCTTCCTTTGCTCCACCCAATGAACTGATGGCGGATTGGGGAAAAAAAAAAAAAAAACACTAAATCAAAAGATGAATCACAGAGTTGTTGGTTTTGATTATCTTTAGCATGTGTAAATAATCAATAATGTAAAAATTAATCATTAGCTATAAAAAAAATAATGAGTTCAAAGACCTGTAATTATTTTTAGACTTCAGGGTCAAATCTTTTCTGGCTGTTTTTTTTTTTTTGTTTTTTTTTTGGCTTTTCTGCTTTTATGTTGTGTAAGACAGCGGAGACCAATGTTACCTTACAGCAACATGTTGGGGATGTTGATGTAAAAAGTGTTTCCTTTTTGTATTCTAAATTGTTTTTCATACAGAAAACAAATCTAGAATCATGCTTAATAACTCTAGGAAATCATGTATACAGCCAAAAGTGCCGACTCATGAGCTCATTCAAAGGTTTTCCTTTGGCTGTAATATAGAATAGTTGCAAACTCTTTTAAGCTTGGTCAGTTTATGCAGATTTAATATGAAGTGACAGGAAAATAAGCATGAAATTAGAAGCTTTTTCTCAATAAAAAGCCATTGTTTGTTTTGCATACTGCTGAGAATAATTCAGACGGCTTCGTAGTTTATTTTTTTCAAGAATATTCTCTTTAGAGGGCAATGTTTTCTGAGTTCAGGGTTTCAGATGAGGTTTATGTCAGTTAAGCTATTCTAGATCAACAAAGGTTATTTTTAATAATACTTTCAACAACTTCTGAGCAGCCTGCTACAAATGGCGTTAGAGGAAATTTGGCCCACTCTATTGTTTTAAATTAGCTGTGTTTTGTGCAGTTTTAAATGTCCTGCCAAAGCATCTCAATTTAAATACTGCACAGAATCTAAGAAGTCGCCCCCCCCCCCAAAAACAAAAAACAAAGAAAGAACCAAAACCAGAACCAAACTTATTTTACCATCTTTTTCTTAACGTACGTTTAAGATGCATTTGCTTTGCTTGTTCCCTTGCTGTTTAATCCAAGTGGGATTTGGACTCAGGTTGTGAAATGTTGCTCAAACATCAGTTCAATTCATGGTTTCATCAGTTTAGATCTCTATCTATATATATATTTGAATATGATCTTTTAGCCTACTTCCTGTTTTCAGATGGATATTTTATTGTTCTTTTAATTGACTAACTACAGTTTTGAACTTGGGCAGTTTCTGACTTTGCTTGGATCATCATTTAAAAAGTGTTTTTCATTAATTTCTCTGAGCGTATTTGTTTATTGAAATTACTTTCACACTTAGAAAATCAAGGTGTGTGTATTATTTATTTATTTTTTTTTTATTAGGGGCGGATGTGGGTTGAATTTTTCACTGCTCCATAGACACAACTACATTATATATACATTATATACAAACCTTAATTTGGAACATGCTGTTAACCTTTATTTAATTACTAGATTTTTGTGGGGGGTTGAAAATGTCTTTGATGGGTTAATATGATGAATATCTGTGTATTAAAGGCATTTGAATTATAAAGCACATCAATATTAACTAAGCTATTTTTCTCTGCAGAACGCCAAGGTCCTAACAGACTCAGAACAGGTCAACAAGAGCTGTCTTCAGACTCAAGAAAAAAGAGCACAGCAACAGATGGTACGGCCTTCATAAAGTCCTGAACTCCATGGAACAGGGTCACTCTGTGATTACATGGAGAAACCATGGTGATCTGTGTCATGTCCTTCATGCTTCTTAAAAAAAACAAATCTATAAAGGACTCAGGAAACTTTTTTCTCCTTGTTTTTCTCACTTGCATATTTTTGCTGAACCCCCTTTTTTCTAGTAGCTAAGGGTTTTGCTCAGTGCTTCAAATGTATGTATGTTTATTGCTAAATACCAGGCAAAGCCCAGGGTAGTTTTTTGAAGGTTTTAAATGTCATTTTTTTTCCGCCACAGATGCATGCTTTCTCATGATATTTTGTTGTGTTGAGCAGAGAGATTATATATAAGTTCTGTCTCTGTGTTTTTGTCTGTTTTGCAGAGAAAATGAGCCTTCCCCTCTCCCGCTCAGAGGTGTTTGGGGAGCTGCGCAAGGAGCTCTACGACGATGAAGAGTTCCATCAGTCTGACGTGCACATCTTCATCATCATGGGGGCGTCTGTGAGTTTGTGAATCTTCTCTCTGCCCTGTTGTCTCTATCTTTGGTATAGTTCCACTTTTAGGCTTGGACCTTTGGCCACTGATTCGAGGACAGTGTTTTGAAATATAGGTAGTGTAATAATTGCACAGTGGTGAGTGTCCAAGCTGATTTCAACAAGCTGTGAACAAACATCGATCAATATCCGCTTTCAAAACCTTCAGACTGAAATGGTTCCTAGTTTTGTTTTAGCACAATAACTAAAACATTTTCAAACAGTAAAAGTATTTGTTTTATTTCAGTTTTTACGAACAAAATCCTTTCAGTTTTAACGTGGAAAAAAAAAGAAAAGATTAAGTTTCCATTGACTTTTCTTGGTCCCTTTTTAAAAACATCTTGACGTTGGTATGTTTTCTGGCTCCTACATCAACTGAATGACAGGAAGTAAATAATAGAAAAAGGTTTCATTTTTTGGCTGCAAATTTCCTCCTTCCTTCAGGTGTCGGGTTTAAGGAACAGCTTCACTTTATGCAACCAAACATTTCCTCCTTTCTTTCTTGTGTAATACTTTGCTTCATCTTCCTTGTATTCTTTTCGCTCACAGGGTTTGGTTTAATAATTGTCTTCCTTGTTTTAGCTGTTTTATATTAGTAAAAACAAAACAGACCTTCTAATGTTCATTGGGAATTATATTATTGGGAACAAACCACTGTTCTATCCAGTTTAAAATGGTTGTGCGCTGCTTTCACTGCAGGGCTTTCTCTTTGTACAACAAAGTGGCACTTCATGCTTTTTCTGCAGCGTCACTGTCTGTCAGCATTTTTCTTTCAGTGGGATCTGCAGGCAGATCAAGGACAGGGCTGGGCTCTGTTCAGCCAGACTGTAGTTGTACTTGTTTTTATGGATGTGTGCGTTTGTTGGTGTGTCTAAACTATTTAGTTAAACAAAGTTTGACATTTTACATGCAAAGAGATTTTTTTTTTGTTTGTTCCAGTCTTCCATAATCTATCCAGTGGTGAATCATGATGCATGACTCTGATTTTTCTGACTGACTTCTGCTTTGTAATTGTTTTTTGGAGACTAAAAGTGTTGAGTTACAGACTGTTGATCAGAGTAATGAAGGTAAATTTTTTTCTGGAAGCACATAGTCTTAAATAAAAGTCACAAGGTTACAAGCTCCCAGATGAGGATTATCGTTTTAAAGAGAGACGAGGAACAGCTAAGCTTATTGGATTGCAACTAGGGTCAGAGGGGCATTGTTATGGGAATTACTGCTTAATTAAGTTGACTCCTACTATTCATGCATGTGACATACCTTGTACTTTAATCAAGGCTGCCTTTTTTTTTTTATAAATTACAATTCAGTTGAAAATTTTATTTATTTACACCTTTAACTCACATTTTTTTTACACACATTGCTTTATTTGTTGCATGTATTTCAGCTTCACTTTCTTACTCATGAAATTCGATAACTGCATCAAATAAGGATACATTTAAACTATCTTTCTGTGTTTTATATTCTCATAATATAAATCGATTTCTACTCTCTGAATAGAATAATTGAAATGAATCAAACGTTTTGATATTTATTGTTATTAATCATTTCTAGTTTTGGAGTTTTACATTGATTAGCCGACAATTGATAAACAAAGCATTTGTTTTCCAAATGCCTTTATTTTAGAAAGGCTCCTATCAGAGCTGAAAGGACAGGTTCTTCAGGATCGCACCAGGAAGACACCACTGCTTCAGTCTGTTGTGTCATTCCTTTTGTTCTAGGGGGATTATCAAGGTTGTGCAATTCTTAAACAAGCCAAAGCTTTGTTTAATTTCTAAAAACTTAGCTTTAATTGTGATCAAGTGTTCTTAGATTTGGGTGTAGTGGAACAAATGTTGCTACGTACATAAAGATGGGAAAGCAAATGATTGAACGCTCATTTTTCTACCAATGTGTTTGGGCCTGCAGGGGGATCTGGCAAAGAAAAAGATCTACCCAACTTTGTGGTGAGTGATCATGTGTCGTATAGCTCGGTCTATTAAAAGAAAGCCTTAACCTGTAACCTCAGAGGCGGGTTACAATTAAAAATATTCCCTTTTCTTCTCTCCCAGGTGGTTGTTTAAAGACGGTCTCCTCCCTGAGCAGACATATTTTGTTGGCTTTGCTCGCTCTGAACTCACAGTCGATAACATCCGAACTGCTTGCCTCCAATACATGAAGGTAGAACTTGACCCTTTGAAATTTATTCTTCAAAAAAAAAAAAAAATCCTTTTTTCAAATTCTTCCAGGTTCATTTACTTTCTGCTTTACACACATGTTCACATTTGTTCCCCTCTGACCTAGGTGGCAGAGAACGAAGCGGAGCGGTTGTCAGTCTTCTTTGCCAGAAACACTTATATCAGCGGGAAATATGCAGATGAGGCCTCCTTCTCCAAGCTTAATGCACACATGCTGTCTCTGCCGGGGGGAGCTGATGCAAACCGTCTCTTTTACCTGGCCCTGCCGCCAACCGTCTACCACGACGTCACCAAGAACATCAAACATCACTGCATGAGCACAACGTCAGTACAAACCTGCCCACCTTTCTCATTTCACTTAATTACGCTTGTTGTTTACTCTAAAGGGCTTCAAACACACTGGTGTTGAAGTAAGTTACCAAATGTGTTAAATCCTAATAACGCAACCGTGGATTTTGATGTATTTTGTTTGGATTTTAAATGAAAGACCAACATAAACCAGAGCATTATTACAAATGTTAAAAACATTTGTATATAATGCTTAAAAACAAGAAGACACAGTATAACTATGCATTTGTTTTCAGTGCCCCTGAGCCCATATTTGGTAAATCACCTTTTTTCTTCAGAAATAGCTGCAAATCTTTTCTGGTATGTTTCCTACAAACCTTGAACAACTAGAGACTGATTATTATTATTATATTTAACACATGAAATACTCGACCTAAACAATTTCATTGTTGTCCTGGTTGTAAGTCAAACATCTTTGTTTAGCAGCATATGATTTATCTCTGTTCTATTAGATTTAACTAAGAAGAATTGTGTACCCACAGCATGATGCTGCCACTGCCATATTTTAAGGGGTAAAAGGGAGCGTTGAAAGAGAGGTGCAGACCAGATTTGTTGAGTGCAAAAATCCCCTGTGGAGATGCTTTAGTTGCGGATTCACGGTTACCGTGGGCCGCTTTTCTCCATTAGCATCTGGATGAAACCACATTTGGGGAAATATCTAAAGTTGTTTTGTTTTTTTTTTTCCATCTCAACTCTTCTTCAAACATGTCAATGTTATTACTGACCTTATTCCTTAATGTTCATGTTTGTTGAGTAATGTTTCCCTAATAAATCTCTGAGGTTTTCAGTGAATGATTGATATTGATTCACACACAGTTGGACTCTGCTGACTTACTGGTTGACCTCTGGAGAGAAGTGGTTACATTGAATCTTACTTAAAAAAAACAAAAAAAAAACAAAAAGAAAAAGCAGTCAACAAATGCAAGTCACAATTTTCAAGTAAAGCATAAAATGATTAGACGAGGAGTTTTTTTTTTTTGAGCTTTTTATGGCACTAGTGGCTCGTTTTTCTGACAGAAGGCTGACAGGAAAGGAGGTATGAGAGAGGGGGGAGAGACATGCAGGAAAGGACCACAAGCCGGATTCGAACCCTAGACTAAGACTAGACTAAGGCCTCCGTACATGGGTCGTGCGCTCTAACCACTGCGCCACCTGCACGCCCGACGAGGAGTTATTTTCTATCAATTGGAGCTCTTTATTATTTCAAATTTAAAGGAAAATAAAACCAATCTGCAGATTCCTTTCCACTTCTTTGTCATGTAATCGATTTACTGTCTCCATGGCATAGCTGTGTGGTTAGCTCTGTCAGGTGATGCCAGGAAGCCTCTGGGTTTAATCTCTGCTTTCTGTTTGGGTTTTAGTCTCCTTTTGTCTCTGTGGAAAAGTCTCCAGCTTCCCAGTGACCGGGAACATGAAAATCAATGAAGTGAAACTGTATAGAGTTAATGGCAGGGTTTTTAAACTTTTTACTTCTTTAAAATGACCTGTTGAGTCACTGCTACACAGAGTTCGGTGAATGTTGCTGAACTGTTTATTCTCTTCCTGCTGTGTGTTGGTTAGGGGCTGGAACAGAGTGATTGTTGAGAAGCCGTTTGGACGTGATCTTGAGAGCTCCGAGGAGCTGTCCACACACCTCTCTTCTCTCTTCACAGAGGACCAGATCTATCGTATCGATCACTACCTGGGCAAAGAAATGGTGCAGAACCTCATGGTGCTCAGGTAGGAAAACAATCTTCCCATAGTTGTCTTTTATTGCTTTATTTTGCTCTCTGTTTTAATTTCATAGTGAAACAATGTGTTCTCTAAATGATTTAGATTGAAACTGCCTCATAACTGAGAAGAGGGCTGAATATAAATGTTTCTGCGTGTTGTCATGAACAGCTGTTTGTTTGCTTTGTGAGCCGCTGAGCTTGGAATAATGATGGGATTTTCTCTGCAGGTTTGGGAACCGAATCTTTGGGCCCATCTGGAACAGAGACAGCGTTGCCTGTGTCGTCCTCACCTTTAAAGAACCCTTCGGCACACAAGGACGAGGAGGTTACTTTGATGATTTTGGCATCATTAGGTGAGTGAAAATAACAGGAACTCAAATTCAGAAATATTTGTTTTGAATTTTGTCCTTTTTTATTCATTTTTAAATGTATTTTATTTTTACATGTTGTGTTTTTTGTTTGTATTGATTAAAGTGTGAGAATTTAAAACCAAGTCAAATTCCTTCCCAGTGAAAACAAACTTGGCTATTAAAGCTAATCTGGCATGTTTCATTAAATCCATCTTAGAATAATCTTGATGCAAATTCTGTTTAAAAAAAATACCCAGAATATCAATGAATAATAGACAACATTACATAATGTTTATGCAATTATTACATTTTAGCATAATTAAGCCTTTCTTACATTTATTGATATTTTTTTTTTTTATACAAAAAATACTGATGTTACAGACATCGAAGCCTCCTGCTGTAAATACTTTGTAAAGATATTTTTCCCAAACAAAATGCCGAAAAAATTCCAAAAATGATTCCATTTATTTTTTACAGCTTTCCTGCAGCTGTCTATGGAGGGTGATGAGTGCCACAATACAATTGATCATAGAAATGCACCAGTCAGGATTTTGGGAGCCGAACACTGATCACAAAAATCAGTATCTGCTGATTATATCATCAAATCCATTTATTCTTCAACTGCTGCCTTATGTAGAATAACATTGTATCATTTGGATATCAGGTTCAAAGGAGATGATAAAGTATCAGTAACTGACCACTGTTTTATTGAAGGAGGCAGCAGAGACCAGCTTTTTTTAATCAAACTGAAAGTCACAGAAAATAATGTTGTTGCAGGAATGTTCTTAAGATGTTTGTAGGTGGCTTGTAGCCATTTAAATTTAGTCCTAGAAGGACTCTTTCATAACGCTAACCAACAGCGTAGTTGCACCTCCATCAGTTAGCCACTAGAGGCTAGCCTCGGCTAGCCATATTCTCTCGCTGCTGATTTTCCCTGCCAGGCTTCTCCAAATAGTGCTGTGCTACTCTCGGTCAGTGGTAGCCTCTCTACTGTCCTCAGCGTTCAGTTTTCCTGGCAGACTAATCTGATCTGTCATCATTGCGGAGATCCGCTGTTAGCTCAGCTAGCATTGGACAGCTGTAGCCTCAGCAATCTACTGCTCTGCTTCTTTTGCTCCAGAGGGGAGCATGGCTGGCTCCAGTTATGGTGCTCTCTCTCTCTCTCTCTGCCTCTCTTTGTCTCTCTGTCTCTCTCCCGGTGCTCTCGCACTGATCCCCTGCGGCTACTGTCTGAGCTCAGAATGCTGTCACACCTTTCCTCTGGTGTCCAGATGATCTCTCCCCCTGTTTTGGGCACTTTGAATAAAACAAACATGGACTAACAGCAGGAGAAAGATCTGCGCTAACTCTGAAAAACTCAACATCACAATGACTCTCTTAAAATCGCTGGGCTTCATATAACCCTTTCCCATTAACCGAGAAAACCCGTTTAAACCCGGGAACAATTGGCTTCTAGTGGAAGTGGGAACACCCACTGACCCGTTTTAAACAGGGTCAAAGGGCTCGGCAAGTGACCCGGGTTATAATTCCCTTCAAACAGATCAACTCCGATCGGCACACAGTGGGAACAACAGCAGGTCAACCTGCTGATTTACATGATAACATTGAACGCAACGCACAGATGTCAACACACCGCGCCAGTCGCATCTGACCTAACAAGCCGAAACAACTCAATAAACATGACGCCACGATGCTGAGAGAGTTTCAGACAGATAAGAGCGAAACAATAAGCACACTGACTAATTCCTGGCTTCCTTACATCCCCACCCCACTAGACCTAAGGAAACTCTCTCATAAGCTTATTAGAAATATTTCAGGCCAAACTAGGGATGTAGAAGCTGCGATTTCTTACCCAATGAACTGTAAATTGTAACACGCTTCTGAAGTTGTTGCTACAGTTTTTAGTGACAATATTTCATTAGAGTTAAAAAAAAACAAAAAGTAGTCTTATTTAGCTCTGTACAAAGCAGCCAATCAGGCATCAGGGTTTCTACGGAAACAAACCCTAATCCCACTCAGTGACTTATGTGAATGTGTGGCAGTTTTAGTTAATTCATGGTTTGCCTCAGAGCAGAAACATTAACTAATTTATTGGATTGTGAAATGATTATATTCACTGATGTAATCAATACATTTAATGGAGGCCTATATAATTATTTCTATATTAATAAAATACATTCTGTGCTTATTTCAAGTTTTAATAAATTAATGGCACATTTCAATGATTACTTTAGAAGATATTTATTTATTGTATTGTGACACTCGGCACCCTCCATAGAGGGCACCATTTTACCATTTATTTTATAGAGCTTGTTAGGTCAGCCCTACCTCACCATGGACCAGAGTTGTTTTCCACATGTTTCTCTTTTTGTTTCACATTGGATGCGCCTGATTCAGTTTTTTTTTTCTGGAAAGCTTTTACGACTGGTTACTAAGCAGATATAGTGGTGGTAAGGCTTGGAAGCTACTCCCAAGAAGCTAACTGTGTTTTCCATGAGATTCTTGTCCAGCCTTGTTTGCCACAGTTTATTTTTTAACTCTTTCTTAAAAATGATGGCTGTAATTATTACTTAATTTTGATAAAAATCAACTATTCTGTCACCATTTTCGCTGATAACCCCAATTTATCCCATTTTCTCTTTGGTTTCTTATATTGAAGAGTTGCTAATTATCTCCTAAAAATTAGGTTTAAATAAAAATGTTGTGGCGTGTTTAAATGAAAATTGACATAAAACATAAAATGAAGTTGCATTAAGGGGCTTAAAAAGCATCTAGATTCAACAGTAAATTTATTCTAACAATCTTTTTCTCCGCTGTGATCACAGACATAATTCTGTCTTTGATGTGATGACCTGTTTGTTCCCTTTGTCCCGATCAGAGATGTCATGCAGAACCACCTGCTCCAGATGCTGTGCTTGGTTGCCATGGAGAAACCAGCTTCTACCAGCTCTGATGATGTCAGGGATGAAAAGGTACTAAATTTGTTTTCTGCGCACACAACCACTTCACATGTCTGTTTACCAACTCGGTCACAAACCTTTTCTTCTTTAGGTGAAGGTGCTGAAGTGTATTTCTCCAGTGTCCCTGTCAGATGTGGTGCTGGGTCAGTATGTGGGGAATCCTGAGGGAGAAGGAGATGCTAAACTCGGTTATCTCGATGATCCCACTGTACCAAAAGGATCGAATCAGGCCACCTTTGCCACAGCTGTGCTCTATGTGCAGAACGAACGCTGGGATGGTAAAGAGAATCCACTCCTGAAAGTTTCATCGATGCAATACCTGAATGTTCTTTTTGTAGAGCCTGTAAAATGTTCCTGCGCAGGTGTTCCTTTCATCCTGCGCTGCGGGAAAGCTCTGAATGAGAGGAAAGCTGAGGTGCGGCTGCAGTTCACGGATGTCCCGGGAGATATTTTTGAAAGTAAGTGTCAGAGGAACGAGCTGGTGGTGCGGGTGCAACCAAACGAAGCCATCTACGCCAAAATGATGAGCAAGAAACCTGGTGTTTACTTTAGCCCTGAAGAAACGGAGCTGGACCTCACCTACAGGAGCAGATACAAGGCAAGCAGATGTCGATTCGTGGTCCTTATTGTAAACCTTGCGTAGTATCGCCCAACATTATTACACCCGTAATATGTTTGCTATCAAATCAAACAAATCAAATATTTACACATGTTTCATAAACTTAGAATCTGAGTTAGCTGATGAGAGGTGATTGCAAATGTACAGATTGTAGATTTTTAGGAGGAACAGGAACAGGCCAACAGTGTTGCTATCATGGGAAGTAGAGGGTAGTTTTCACAGATTAGACTTGAAGTTCAACATGAAGCTGTCTACTAAAAAGGACGGAAGAGACGTATACATTTTAAGGAAACTTAGGTCCTTCAGTGTTTGCATCAGGAGGTTTTATCTGTCTGTCGTGGAGAATAATCATCTGCTGGGTTAGCAGCATATTAGAGCGAATGACTTAGAAGTTCAACAGGCTGATAAAGAAGGCCCCACTCTGTTCTACTCCTCTAGAAACCCTGGAGGCTATTTTACAGAGAATGATTTTAAATGGTTAATATGCATGATAGTTAAAATGAGAAGTATGTAGACGCCTGAACGTCCTCTTCATCAGATCATCATACATGCAGAGTGTCTTCAGTTAGAGGCTTTTCCAGATCTGCTGTAAGACAAACCTCTACAGAACATCCTTCCTGCCTACAGCTGTTAACATCTGGAACAATTAATTGAAGAAACTCCGAAGAGTTACCAGAACATTTAATGTCCCTTTTGAATGAACACAGTATATTTGAATTAAACTGACTGGATACATGTCTGTGATATTTTTTTTTTAAAGGCGACTCTTCAAACATGCCGCTTCTTTAAGTTACATCAAGGAACAAGTGAAAGAATACAATATATGTTTTTTTCCATATTTAACAGTAAAGAAAACGTATGTGGAAGTAACAAATATTCTTACATTTCAAGCCATTTTAGGTTCGATAAAATAATGGTTTTGGTGCAAAATGTGCTCTAAAGGTCATGACAAAAGTAATAGAGCTAGTGAGAAATCTGGCTGTGTGTCATTATTTACAGTGAAATGAGTTCCACTTATGCAGGAAGAAGCCAGAAGAGCTGGGAAACATTTCCAGACATAATCCTGATTTTTAAAGTGTGCCAACAAATGGGTCACATAAACACAGTATCCTGAACACATCACCTAATTGGCTAAATAGTTGTTGGGCAGTCAAAAAAAAAAGTGTCGGAGCTAAAAAGGTGTATGGAAGTTAATAACCCTAAAATCCTGACTTTGTTTTAAAGATAAAATAAATTACTTTAGTTCTAACCAATCAAAGACACTGTGTTATATCTTGATTTCTACTGTGTTTTTTTTTTTTTTTCCTGATTTTTCAATCTTCCGGTTCTCAGGATGTGAAACTCCCAGATGCTTATGAACGACTCATCCTGGATGTGTTCTGCGGGAGCCAAATGCACTTTGTACGCAGGTCTGTTTCTGCCATCTCACTGCTTAACAACTTATTAAAGCTGTTATCCTGCGTGAGATTCACTAGATGGCACCAAAGTGCACCCTCAGTCTACCTGATCAGTAAAATATCCTCAAATAAAATAAGTGAAAAGCTCTTCTTTTTCAACCGCTGTAACTTTTATTGTTGACATCTGCAGTGATGAACTGAGAGAAGCCTGGAGGATCTTCACCCCTCTGCTTCATGAGATTGATAATAAGAAGCCAAAGCCTATACCTTATAAATATGGAAGGTAAGAAATGCTAATTCTGCCCTTACAAAAAGGAAACTTGTTTTTCCTTACCCTGAACCCAGTTTTTAACTATTGTTTCCTTTTTGTTTTTTCCCTCTCAGTCGGGGCCCCTCAGAAGCAGATGACCTAGTTCAGAGAGTTGGATTTCGTTATGAAGGCACTTACAAATGGGTCAACCCTCACAAACTTTGAATAGTAATGAGATCTGGGCTTAGGGGGGAGTAGAGGTAAAGGAGTAGGTGGGGGTGCAGCAGAAAAAGTCAAGTTATCCAGGCAGAGACGAGTCTCTGAGGAGAACGAGCCAGAAACAAATTGAAAACTATTTCTCAGGTATCATTATTATTCTTTGGAAGATGCACAACATTCAATTATTCGGATGGGGATTATGAGTTCATATTAAATGCCACAGTTGTGGCTGATGCTTTTTTTTAAATATACACACTGAAAAATCAAAAGTATTACTTTATGTCAAACAAAGAAATTCAAGCTGAATAAGTTACATTCCCCTGTTTGTTAGGATTTTGACTGAATAGTAAAAGACAGAAACGCGCAGCAGTATGATGGGCTGGTTATTAAACAGGATCGTCACAGGAGACCAAACAACCTGAACACCAGCTGTCGGTCCTTTACTCTTTATACAACTTTTTATTGCAATCGTATTCTGCTCACACTGTATTGATAGAAAGACTTATAGGATTATTATTTTGTTTTGCTTTCCCTGTCTGGGATCAAGGATATTGAAAGTGTGGAGGATCAATACTTAAGTTAGCTGAAAGTCTTAACTTTTGTCCAGGATACAGAATACAAGCTGGGCTTCCACGAGCCTAACTCCAAGCTTTATTCAAATTTGTGTTTACATTTTTGTTTTTCATCATGTATTCATTCCATATTTTAACATATCCAGGCAGCAGGGTTGCTGGCTTCAAACCAGCTGAATGTTATTCTGCTTTATGTTAAGGTAGCTACACTTCCATTACTTTTAATAAACTAGTTTTGCTTCTATTAATGTCTTGCTTCTTAATGTTTCAAAGCCCAATATAACTGAAAGGATTTCAGATGGTGCCTCTGAATGAAAGAAGCTGCAATATATGTTTTATTAGTGTTTGTAACTTTTATCAAAAAACTCCAATCTTATATTTAGTCTGAATGGGGAAATCTGAAAACCTGCTGTTGGGCATTTTTACCACAAACCAGAACTGAGGAAATTTCTGTGCCTGACCCAGGACTAAGATTAGGTTTAAGAAAAGGATTTTTTGGCCTTCGGGGCTATAAAATAGTACAGTTGTTATACAGATGTTAAAATATTTAACAACTTTATTTGACAAATCCTTTACATTTTAAAACTTGATTCAAAGGTCATTTCAAAGTGCTTTTTGTATTTAGGGGCTCCCATGTAAAGGACAATAATCTGTCCAGGTTGGCCTCTACCTCTTGCCCTTGGCAGCTGGATTACTGCTTGATCTTCAGAATCAAACCTTCACTTGAATAGAACTTGTCAGAAAACATGACATAAGCGAAGCTGTTGGCATTTCTTGGACTGAATATTATTACAAAACTTTTTCAAATGTATGAAGTTGTGGCATTTGGCGCTCATTGAAATTCAATGGTAATGAACAACCGGTATGATTTTTCTTCAATAGGGCTTGAAGTCTTTTTTTAGTCAGACTACGCAGAAGTTCGGTAGCAATTTCAATGGTCTGACAGGGAGAGAGAGGCATGGTTACAACTTAAAACACATCTGCTTTGGGGGGAAAATGCAAAATAAGATCTATCAATGGCACAGGAAAAAGTCGGGTTTAGAGTCAAACATCGGATATAAAGCAGGCAGGGCAGACTGGGAAATAAATATCAGTAAAACTTTTTAAAAAAACACATTAATGAACCAGTGATAGGAGTTCAGACAGAAAAAGGATAAAGTAGTGATCCTGTGAGCGTTGCAAAAACAAATAGACGCAGCTCATCATCCTCCTCTAGAAAAAAGACTATGGATACAGTAAAATAATAATCCTCTTTGAGCCTCACAAAAAAACAAAATGAGGTGAGGTGTCTCATTACATCTGCCTTAAAAAAGGAAGAGGATTTATAAAAAAAAAAAAAAATCTACAACAAAGATGTACTAAGAGCTGCATCACGTCCTATAGTTAATGGAACTAATCTCTGTTTATCAGAAAATCCTAAAGATTATCCAGTCATTACTTCGTACGTCAGACTCAAGCACCCATTTTAATGTTCTGCACTGTATATTTTTTTCGTTGCACTAAAACCAATGGATCCAAACATGATTTGACACCAGAAGTGATTTATTCAGACAGTTGAAGATGTTTTAACGTTTCAAAGTACAAACAAGTGTTGGCAGGATCACAGTAACGAATAGCATAGAGGATGGATGTTATCTGACAATACAATACAGCTTTTATTGACAAAAAAAAAAAATTAAATTAAAAAATTATGCATCTAGAAACTATAGAGTAGCAGCTACAGACCTTTTAAATTTGGCTTCTGGCAGAAAATTGTCTGCCTTGAAAGTATTTTACTTTAATTGCAGAAACATGTTTATCTTCTGCTTTAATAAAAAAAGGTTTCTATTGAAACACTACGAGGAGTTTCTATTTCACTTTTCCATGTTTCACTTCAAAAGGCCAGCAGCCCTGCAGAATAAGGCACATTAGTTCGGGACTTTAAAAACATCCTTCATTTACAGTACATAAGGGTAATATAAGAAAGATTTAAAAAAAAAATCATTGAGAGGTATTGCATATGTAATTCAAAAAATCATTGTGATTCACTGGATGGAAACATTAGTGCTGTAAAATAATATGACTAATAACAGCTGATTAATTATATATTAGCATATAAAGACATGTTTCACATTTTCTAAAGATGTCATAAAAAATGGATTTTAGTTTGTTTTAAATGTAAAATAGACTCCATAAATTCTGATTAGGATCAAGTGTACAAAAAAAAAGAAGCAGTTGTTGGACCATCATGGTGGGACAGGAAGAGTCATCCTTCATGTTCTTCTACACAACTGGAAGAGGGATGAAATCCCTTAATGTTGCGTCTAAAATCGACCTTTTAATACTTGTGCAGCTTCATCATGCAATCTCAAAGCGGTCTGTCGACAACCATAAATGATGTGTCACCCCTCACAGGTTTGTTCCTGTTGAGGAGGAACCTTGTAGGTTTCCCTTCATCACATGTGCTCTGGGTGGTTCTGCAAGCAGCTGATGAACTCTGAGACCGGATGGCTCTGGAAGCAGATCTGATACACGGCGTTGAACAGAGGGAACCTGTCAACGGACAAAGGCTTTTAACGTTCGTCTTTTCGGAGCTGATTGCAGTCCATAGCACCGGTGCTTCATGTCATCGTGCTTCTTAACTTACTTATCAACCAGATTTTTGTGCTTAAGGATGAGATAAACCTCAGCAGCCGTCGCCGGTCCCTGCAGCTTCTGACCATTCAACATCTCTTTCTCCAGTTCCTCAATGGACTGGAAAAAAATATAAACATGCAACAGGAAATGTTTGTTTAAAAAAAAAAAGAGCAGCAAGACCCTAAATAAAGTGTCAACTACAACTATACCTCATTATATATCCATGTTCTCGAAGTTCATTTAGTAAATAATTGATTAGCAAAAGTAATACCTGTACTTTTATCACAAAAAAACTGACTTTCTGTTATTTATTTCTGTTAAACTGAATTATTGCGACACATAAGGAAAGAAAAAGACCACATATTTTTAGTAGAATTTATGTATAATAAAAAAAACATGCATTTAATAATCTTAAAAAAATCATATTTGTAGATTGTATGCATTTCAGAAATGCATCTGATGTACAATATATGCACTAAATACTTGGTTGGGTCTTTTGTTACATAAATTACTGCATTCATGCAGCACGGCAGGGAGCTCTGACATAGAAAACCCCAAAGGCGGATGGATGGTGGATGGAAAAACTGAAGTATGTATTGATAGTTTTGGCTATACGAACTGCTGGAAAATGAAATCTGCATCTCCATAAACTACCAATATATACTCTGGAAGAACAGTAAAAAATATGTGAGGGAGAAGAAGACCGGCATTTCAATTCCTGGTGATGATTTTATTAACTTAAACTTTCTAAAACACTGAACTCTAGAAACTTTACACTGGAACTTAAACCAACTTGAATTATGTGTCTCTATCCTCCAGACTATAGGAACGGGATGTCCAAATGAAATCTAAAATTTATTGTGATCTGAAAAGAGGACTTTGGAGCTCTAAGCAACAGTCTAGTCTATTTTTTCTCCCTTAAACCAGGTCAGATACTTCTGACATGGGAGGTCATGTCAGGAATCTTATGAAAAAGTGTAATTACCCTGAAAAGACGCTCATGAAAAAAAGACACAAATATTATAAAATAAATGTAGTTTTAAGAAAAGACAAACTGTATTTCTACTGTGTGAATGTCTATGATCAAAGATAGCAGGTCTGTGAATCTTCTTCCTTATTCTTAATGAAAGTTTTTCTACTTTAAAAGAATCAAACACATAAAAAGTTGACGCTCTCACTTTCCCTGTTTTGACAAAAGCCTCAGCAACTTTGCGGTTGCGTCCTCCGTAGCAGGTTGTGATGAGGTCAGCCACCCCGCAGCTCTCCAGGAAGGTTGCCGAGGAAACAGGCCCAACTTTGCAGAAAATCCTTGCGAAAGCAATCATCTCCATCAGGCCCAGCCTGATCACTGCTGCCTTGGTGTTGTCCCCGAAGCCCAGACCGTCGCAGAAACCTGCGCCTACCGCGACAATGTTCTGCACAGGAAAGGAGGCGAGAGAGCGTAAGCAAACACTGGAGCTGCAAACTTTGCAGACGATCAGTAGAATTAATGACATTCGACTAATCTGTCCCATCAGTGAATGAACGAGCTCCATCATCTTTCTCATTAAATTTGAAGCGTTAATCACATCCTTTTATTCCTCTGAGCTTTGTAGAGATTATAACCTCGCTCTGGCTAAATTGGTTTCTCCTTCCTTTTATCCACACACACCTATACTTTGTTCTTCTCCAACAAAGATGTACACTCATGCTTGGGCTCTGAAGACACAGACATGGTAAAAAAAATAATTACCAACTCTTTTTGAAAATATTTATATTATGTGCCTACATAAAATAGTCTTCAGAGTTTTCTCTGATATATTTTCTACTTTTAACAGCACTAGAGACGGTTATATTTGCAAAACTGACATTTTTCACTCCGTCTTTTATGCATTTGTACCACTAGTCTAAATATAAAGGGAGTATTTGGTGAGAAATACCAAGATCTTTAACATTTTTCCAAAGTAGGGCGCAGTGTTGGTGTAGTGGTTAAGCGTGCGACCATGTAAGGAGGCCTCAACGCAGCTGTCGCTGGTGTGAATTCTGGCCGGTCGACCTTTGCCGCATGTCTTTCCCTCTCTCTAACCCTCATTCCTGGCTGCCTACTTTCAAAAGTAACGGCCACTAGAGCTTAAAAAATAACATTTAAAAAAAATATTTTTTTTTCCAAAGTATAGAGATTTTTTTACATTTCTTTTTTACAAATTGTTCATCCAGTGTATTAGTATACGTTGTACTAACAGAGGATTTAAAAATCCATAAAGTAGAGGCCTACTTCCTGCCTACTCACACTTCCTCTCTGTATTAGAAACCACCATCACAATGAAATGCACTTTCAAAACGTTCTCTCCTTTTTAGCAGTAAATATGCAATAAAGACTTTATTCAGTGAGAGAAAACAATGTGTTAAAGAAAAAAGGCCTTGTTGAATGAAGTCTGTTCAAACACATTATCAGGTTTTTTTTTGTGCAACTGTGTTGCAAACTGTATTACAAAATCCAAGTTTTTCCCTCCGTCTGTAATACATGCAGTAGCTTGCTAAATTATTTCTACCCTGAAGCTTTTTCACTTTGGTTACATCTCAGCAAAGAGCTTCATTATGTTTTGAAGGAGTTTTATGTGATATCCCAACACAAAACGAGGTTGTTTCCGCCCCAGTGGATCCCACCAACAGTGTGTGCGAAAGGTAGCATATAAGTCTATCGTTAATCATAGTGATGATCCAAATCATTGCTCTCCATTGTGCTTTTTGTTAATTAATGGTCTCTACCATAAGTCTAAGGCCTCTGTAGAACTTCTGGATTAATAGAGAGATTAAATTACAGACAGATGGACCAAACATGTTTAAAAGGGTTGAAGAAAAACATTTCAACTTGACAAGTTAGTCTAGAAACCATGCAGAACTAATTCCTGGGACTTTGGATGGAAAAGTGACTATTGAGTTTTTTGATTGTAATGCTATTAAAAAAATGCTTTTGTGAGATGTTGTAAGTACTTTCTACCTAAAGTAATAGAATAAATTAAGAAGGATAATTTGTATGAACTTCAAAATAAAACACGAAGACCTAAGTTTGACCCAGCAGGCTTGTTCTAAGAGCTCACCTTCAGGGCACCACAGATTTCCACCACATCGTACTCCTCCACTACAGTGACTCTGAAGTTGCTGGTCTGCATGAGCTCCTTCAGGAGAGTCCCGTGGTTTTTATTCTTACATCCTGCAAGTACAAAAAAAAAGAAATGACTGACTATGTTGAAATGTGGTACGAAGCCCAGACTTGATATTTCATTAAACACTAATTATGCTAAAAAGGTTTGATGATGTTAAATCCTATTAGGAGTTGTTATGGATAATCTGTAAAACACAATCAAGTCTCCAGGGTGTCAGGCTCACCAATAGTGGTTTCACAGAACTTCTCATCAGCAACTTCGTTAGCAATGTTGGCTCCCATCAGCACGCTCATTGTAATGCCAAGTTTCTCCTGGATTACATCAGAGATGAGTTTGAGGCCATCAGGCCCCTCATCTACACCCTGGAGAAGGTAAAACGTGAAAGAGTCGTGTCTGGATCAATGATCGCCTTGCACAACAGCAGACCACATCAAAGTTGCATGACCAAGCCAGAGTTCTGAGATGAAACATCCAAACAGTGAAACATTGACATCTGGTCATAAAATCTGTGCACAGAGAGTAAAGTCTAACCTTAATGAGGGATATTCCGAGTGCGTCGCTTTTGACCTTGCCCTTTAATGTGTCGCACACTTTGCCGATGAACTGGTGCGGGATCACAAACACCAAAATGTCTGCTTGGTTGGATGCCTCCACCAGGTCTGGCACCGCCAACTGAGAGGCAGCGGAGGAAGCGAACATTTGCATTAAAATCCTGCTGCATAAAATGAATCCAATGACATTGAAACTAAAGTTAATATCAAATACAAGCATCTATGTGCAGAACTGAAAGCCTGAAGCAGACAGATTCTAGAACAGTTATAAATAGACCAAAGATCAACCCTAATATTACTTTGTCTTTTCTTTCTTTTTCCATCATTAAAACTTTTCCTAAATTTGTATGAGTGTTAGCATCTCAACCACTAAAACATCAAAAACAGCATCTGGAATGCATTGAACTCCTTTATGTCACTGCAGAAAGGTCATTTAATGGAATTCAATTCAGTTTATTTATATAGCGCCGATTTAGAACATGTCATCTAAAGGCAGTCAGATCGGTTCAACGTTTTCTGTCTGAGGAAAAACAGCTTATTGCATCGATTCGTGCTTTTTCTGAGCAATCCCTCACACTGACCATGCATGAAGCGACAGTGGAGAGGAAAACTCCCTTTTAACACGAAGAGATGAATAGTCTGAAGTAGAACCACTGCGCATGTGTAGCAAATCATACCAAAATGTTATAAATTAGCAATTAGATAAATACAATATAAACAAACTGTCAAAAATGTTTTCTACTTTGATGGATTAGTGAACAAGTATTAACCTAGAGTAATAAATTCATTACGGTTAAGCACATATACGCATCTACTTTAAAAAGGTATGTAATTACATAATAATTCATTGTTTTTCAGGGAATCCTGGCCCTTTTGATCATATTTTTGGTGATTATTAACCAATAGTGTCTTACCACATTTGTTGGCAGCTTGTGCCCAGGGAGGTACTTCACATTTTCATGGCTGGTGTTGATTATTTCAGTCAGCTTGCGCCCATTCACCAGCTCCTCAAACACCCACATCTTTACGATGTTGTCAAATTTAGGATTCTGAGCAACATTTGCACCAACAATCTTGGCAATGGCGGAGCCCCTGTATGGTTAAGATTTACAAGTCAGTGTTTGATATACATGCTGTTTAATTCACTGGAATACAATAAAGATTTATGGTTTGTCTTTGATTATCAGCCGCTGTTCTCTGACCTGAAGGAACTGGCAGGCTGATCTATAGATGAACTGATTTTGCTCTAGTCTAATCTAGTGGGACATGGACTGCCTTTGGTAGATAAACTCTGATATTAATTATTTGCAAGGTAAATATAAAGGAATTACATATTATGTAATCTAACAAAAACTTTGGAGGACAGTTATGAACTGAAGTGGATCATATCATTAATGCAAGTTTATCATCAATGTTTAAATTTGAGAACCACAAGATTTGCATAATGTGGCCAACTATAATAGTTGCTAGCTGTATAGTGCTAAGTAGGAAAAATAAAATGAGATTTACATTTTCAAAAATATAAATTGATTTTGTCAGCTATCATAATTTTTTATATTTGCAGAGTAGGCGTGCTGGATTTTAAAACCAGGATTGATGAGAAACCTCTGACCTTCCCAACTCTGAGAATCCAGCGTTTAAACATCTCTCTGCTCTTGTTTCCACTTCAAACTTTTTTTTCAACTTCTAAAAACAAGAAAGTTATTTTCCATCGACTAATTGATAATGCAGGGTAACTCAATAACATTTTAACATTAAAAAAATGACTGCAGCAATCGGTTTTATAGATAAAGCAGCTGTATTAGATTTTTATGTCAAGGTTGGATAGAAACCCTAACAGCTATTTTCTCATAATTTTCCTAATTTCGAAGTAAAAACTGTGTTCCTGCTTTTTTCTCTGCCATTGGATAATAAACCTTTCATTTTAACTGTACCTCAGTTACCACAACCTTTAATATAAGGCAGCATTGTTGAGTTTTAAAGCTTAAAGCTTTTCTTTTTTAATATCAGTCAACTGTCCCATTTCATTGTCTCCAACTAATCTTTTTGTTAAGTGTTTAAAACTTGAAAATTTCATGAAATGCTGAAAATAAAAACCAAATTCTCCAACTGCAATCAAGGATTTTACTTCTGTCCAAACTGTCACACTCAGAAAACATTTAACGTGAGTATCTTAAACTTTACAAGATTTTCCTTATGGACGTTTAATAGATCAATAT
>JAUZNJ010069156.1:0-20502 GCA_034780135.1 Jordanella pulchra
TAGATAGAAAACTTTTAACTAATCTGTCTGTGTGATTTGAATGAACTGTCTTTGTGAAGAGCCTTGAGATGACATGTTGTGATTTGATTTGGTGCTTTAGAAATAAACTGAATTGAATTGAATTAAGCAGAACCACTGATCCAGAACCGCTGATCCAGAACAGCTGATGCAGAACCGCCGATCCAAGACCGACGGAACCAGAACCGCAGATCCAGAACCAGTGATCCAGAACCGGTTTAAAATGACGTCTCCTTATTCAGGCTGGATAATCTAAGCTGATCTCTGGAGCCTTTAAACCATTGCAGCAAAATGGTGGCAGCGAAAGAAGAGAAATGCATGCCACACTTTTCAGATCTTATCCCATCCTTCATCATCATCATCATCATCATGGTCCCTGCTTCCCCTTTACTTTAGCTTCTCCTACAAATTAAGAGCATCAGGCTGACTGATGATGACTTCATGTACCTGGTCGTTCCAGCGGAAGTCAGGAGTGATGAGCAGACGCACGCGTAGGACGGTGCGTGTGATTGGCTGGATGCTGGCCTCCATGATGAGGGCGGGGATCTGGTGGACGCACTGCTTGACGCTCAGCCCGACGTTGACGTGACGCAGCATGTGACCTGCAAACAGCAGGACAACGGATTCCATCAGGGTGTCAGACCTATCAGAGGGCGCCGCCACCCTGCGGCAGACGGCCTGCTGTGTTTTCATTACCGATCTCATCCTTCCTCATCTCCTTCAGTTTGTCCACAGTCAGCCTCTTCTCCTCCAAGCGGCTGAGGACGACCGGGCTCAGGGTGGGGAACTGGCGGAGCGGGTGGGCGAAGCCCCACAGCCGCTTGTCGATCACCTTGCAGAGGTTGAGCAGGCGGTAGGTCATGGTGGGCCAGCGCTTCCTCAGGGCGATCTCGAACAGGGCCCTGACGATGCGAGCAGCGTTCTGTGGGATCAGGAGAGAAACACGCCGAGTCAGCACAGCGACACGATGCAGAGGAACGCTAACAGCGGGTGGACCGGCTTCTGGTTCTGGGGCCGACCAGCTCAGGGCTCGGTTTCTGACCGCTCTGATCCGGGCTGCCTCCAGGAACATCCAGCGTGGATCGGCTGGATGTTGATCCGTAGGAGGATGGCGGCTCCAACAGACGCATGTGGTGAAAATCAACTCTTCAAACTACGAACAGAACCTGAACGGGTTTATTCCTCAGAGGTTTTTTCTTTCCGTCTGACGCAGCAGAATAAACAGAGCAGATCTGATTCGTCTCCTCGTTATTTGGAGGAAACTTCTTAAAATGTCAATAAAATCACAGAGTCGCTCTGATTCATCAGCTGACATTAGTTTGGGTTTAATAACAGAACCTTCAGTTGTTATCGACTCTTCATTTACAGTTGAAAATGAATAAATGTGAGGATTGTTGAGGGATGGACAACGATGGACGGATCCCTGCTCTGTAGAAATGAAGGAAATCAAACGTCGATGGACGGGTGCGTCTCTAAACACGTCCCTCCAAAGGTTCCCACTACTGCTGCGTTCAGCCAGAAACCTAAAGCTCTCGGTCACAGCGGCAGCCTGAATGTATCGGACCGTTTCTGCTCTAAACCTGCTCAGACGGGATCATTTCCTCCCTGTGATGTTTGAGGACCTCTGCAGCCACGTCTCCCAGCATCCCGCTGCTGCTTTCTGGCGTCCAGCAGCAAGCAGATGGTTCCCTGGCGGCTCCCATTAAAACCAGTGGGTCTGGAGCTGTAAACTACCAGTGCAGCCAGTGCAGCTCTCCAAACCGTCTGGGACTGATGGACAGAAGCTGATGCTGTGGACGTGAAGCTGGTGAGACGCAGTGTGGAGGCCTGAGTGGGTCAGACACACATCTACGTCCGACAGGCAGGGCGATGCTGCCTGTCTCCAGGAAACTATTCCTGAAGCTGAAGCTCTGTTCTCCTTCGTTTTGCAGTTCGTCACATCAGCAAACATTTGCTCACCTGGGCCACGTAGGAGAGGTCAGAGATGAGTGAGAAGCTGTCCACCTCCCCCCGGCCGATGTAGGTCTGCAGCAGGATGTTGACTTTACCGTAGCTGTTCTCCGCCCCCCCCGCTGCAGGCAGCCTGCAGTAGTTGGATAGCAGCTGGTCCAGCTCCTCCATCTCCTCGTCCCGGACCTGTGGGCAGACCGGGCCGGTGAGGTCGAACCGGGTCCAGTGAGGTCCGGTCCGGATCCTCCTACCTTCAGCTGATCAAACTCCTCTGCTTTGGACACGATGCTCAGGATGTCTGCTTCAGTCCTCTGGGAGTTAAACAGTTCGTTGAACGTCTTTAGATGAGAAGGAAGGAAAACGTGTGTCAGAGGAGGTTCAGCAAACCAAAGGAACCAGTAAACCCAGAGCCATGGTACCGGGTCGGATCTACCTCTATGGTGTTGTATCGGATGTAGAAGTGGCTGGCGGTTCTGCCCAGGTCCGTAGAGGCGAAGTAGCCGGTTCGCTCCTCGAAGCGGATCATCCTGGCCTTGTCCAGCTTCCGGCCCGACTCCACCACCAGCTCCTTCCTGTACAGCTCCAGAACCGGATCCATCTGAGGACGAACAGAGGGATGAGGGTAACATCCAGCACCGATCACCCAAGGCTTGGTTCTCCTGTTTGAGCCTTCATTACCTTCAACATCATCATCATCAGCTGTTACCACTTATTAAAGGAATGAATCTGCAGACTCAAAAATACTTTGTTTATCCCACCTGACATAAACAAATTCGTTTTTCTGCAGCCCGCCTCCTTTTCGGAGCATAAAGCCAATAATAACCACAGAGGACCCGGAGGCTCCGCCCACCTGGAAGGCTTTGTGGTTGATGCCGTAGGCCAGAGGGTTGGCCCTCATCCTGACATACAGGTAGGTGTAGCTGAGCCACTTCACAGCCTCCTCCACGTTGGTCACCGTTCCCAGGGCAACCTGCAGCACAGAGGAAAGGATCAGTGGTCTCTGCTGCCATCTGCTGGATGCTTCATGAAACTGCAGGCCCAAACTGTTCACAGATCAAAAGGAATTCATTTCTCATCTGTTCTTAAACTTCTGGATGTTTTCTTGTAGGAACGAGATAATCTGTAGATGAAAGGATGTTTTCTCTGAGAGCGGAGGCTGCTTGGTTCAGAGGTCGAGCCTGAAGTGATGTGATTGGTCAGAGCAGCTGTCAGTTTTAATGTGATGCATTTAAAGGCTCCTGATTGTCTTTGTTGACTTTAGTTCAACGTGCGCCGTCAGTAATTAACACTAAGCTTTATTACAGCAGGGTTTTAAACCAACAACTCTCCGTCCTTCCAGCTCATCCAGAGGATCCGCTTCCTGCTGGACGGTTCTGTTCAACCGCTCCGATTGTCTTCAGGTTTAAAGCAGTTGATCAAAGCTTTGATGACTGCCTGGGTCGTCATCCTGACCGTCTCTGTGACGGATCAGAACCAAACACCCAGGCTGATCCAGTTCTACCTGCCGCCACTCTTCTTCTTCTCTGCACGGCCAGCGGACCCCCCCACTACCACTCCCCCATTCTGTCCCTTTTAATGCTTCAGCTGAGGAAGGAGCTGTGAAAGGCTGCAGGTCCAGACGGTATCGGTTCTAGGCTGCTGAGGGTTGGACCGACAGAACCACAGGCTTGTTTCCACTCACCATGCTGAGCATTGAAGGCCTCCAGCTAGTTAGCGCAGAGCTAACCCCCCCCCCCCCATAGCTGCTCGCTGTTTTATGACTTTAAAGCTAAAAGTTTGTTCAACGACGCCACGAATGAAGACGATGGTCAGAGAAGCAGGAAATGGACTGGAGCCAAAGACATCTACAGAGCGCTAGCTCCACGCTAACCAATGAGCTCACCAGCTAGCTAGTTAGCTAACTAGTGATTGATTTTTAAGTTTTACTGTAAACTGGTTGCTTGAATCTCGTCGTTTTTAGTTGTGCCATAAAGCTGTTATATATTTCATCTCTACGCTGCGTCTGATTGGTGGAATCTGCTGGTTTTCCTGACCGCTCTGCTCCATCCACCCTCAGGTGAAGCTAACTGGACTTCGGACCCTGGAGCTGGACGTTCCGGTTCATTACAATCTTAACGGCTTCTTGTCTCTAGTGGCATAGTGACGCTTTTTGACAGAATAAGATAAAACAGCTGGTTTGAAGTCAGAAGAATTTAACTGAGCTGGTTCTACAGGAACCTTTGCCAGCAGGAGTCTCCAGACATCCCAGCAGAATTTGCTCAGGATAAAAGAATCTACCAGATAAATAATGTAGAAACAATAATGTTGATCCTGTGTTGAGAAGATGAGGTGAAATCTGGACACAGTTTTCAATCATGGTCCACCTGCAGCAGCTCCGGGTTAACCTGCCTGCCTCCCATCCCTCCGTGTTCATCTGCAGGTTCTCTCCAGCTTTTTACACGATGCTGGACCTCATGCAGCTTGTTAGACGGCGGCCGGTCTGCGGACTGACCTCAGCGTTCAGGTTGTCGGCCAGGCTTCCCAGGAACTGACTCTCGATGGGGTTCTGCTGGGTGAGCAGCGTCAGGTAGTGGCTCAGCTTGTCGTGGGTGGTGATGATGGTTCCTTCTCCGTATTTGTCGAACTGAGGTCGACCCGCTCGGCCAAAAATCTGCATGACGTCCAGGATCCCCAGGTCCACGAAAGCTCCACGCTTAGCGTCGTAGATCTGAGTTCCCTGTGGACCGAAGCAGAGGAGAACCAGGCAGAGTGTTTAAGGACTGCGCGTGAAGGCAGACTGGAGCTCCTCCTTCTCCAGAGACGTAGAGCAGCTGGACCACAGATCTCTGGGTCGGGTCGAGAAAAAGTTTGAACCTCAGACCAGCAGGAGGCAGGAAATGACCAAAGAGAAACCTCTGTAGGTTTAGTTCTCCCACATTAACTCTGATCTTTGTAAACTGAGCTGCTGCTTTCATCCATTCCATCAGTCACTTTAAGATGGAAAACCCAAGAATAAAGACGTATTTAAAGCTAAAGAGGAGCTCAGAGTCCGCTCAGGACCAATGAAATGAGGACCTTAATGATGACGGCGTGGGCCGGCAGGTTGACCCCCCAGGCCAAGGTGGCGGTGCAGACCAGAACCTTCAGGTGACCCTTGGAGAAGCAGCTCTCCATCAGGCTGCGGTCGGAGCGCAGCATGCCAGCATGGTGGATCCCAAAGCCTTCTGGGAACATCTCCCTCATCTGCTTGTTTCTGGAGCGCTGGATCTGGAACCCAAGGAAGGAGAACCGGATCAGAACAGGAACAGCAGGGAAGAAAACAGGACGAAGGTGAAACACCAAACCTTTAGAACAAAAACGGCTTTATTACAATTTTATCTGAAACTGGTGGTTTGAAAATGAGCACATATGATCAACGGATCTTTACTGAAACAGAGTCAGTCCAGATGGGAAAGGATTCCTCGTCTGTGGATCAGTGTAGATCTTAGCAGGGGTCGATCAGACTGATCCAGCACACCTCAATGATCCAGACCTGCAGGACTGGACTCCTGCACCGCTCCGCTGTGTTTTAGGTCGTTCCCTCCATGAACTCTGAGCTGCTGCTCCGTCTGTGGATCAGAGAAGCTTCAAGCTTCATCCTCTGAAACCATCACTGGGACCCGTTTTATCGCCATCAACCAACAGATGGCAGCAGCGCTCCATTCACCCTTTATCCACGTCCAGTCAGAGCCGGTCAGGCTGGCTGACTGGGTCCAGATCCTCCACAGACACTTTTATTGTTGAGAAGGTTCTGGATCCGGTGCCATGAGGACGTTTGGCAGCAGTGGTTCATCGCTTTCCTCCATGACGACGTGTCAACCCACCCATGGTGTTAGTGCTCCGTTTTATTTCACTACGACTCTACATCCATCAGAAAAACAAAGATTCAGATTAATTCTCATTATTTTTCCTCACAGCTTTCAGGTGTGACTGAAACAAAATGAATGACTTGCTGATTAATTTTAATCACATTTTAAGGACTTTTTATTTTATTAACCGAAACAAAACAAGAATAAAAACAGTGAACTGGGTCAGTGGCGCCGCCACCACCATGGGCAGGTCAAAGGTCATCAGATGAGAATAATGAGTCAGTGGGTGAAGCAGCTGTTCCATTTTGTTCAACATAACTTCATTCATTTGCTCATATTGCTGCTGTGGATGTTTTTCAGTCCCACTGCTTCTGCAGTTCAAAGCACAACCAAGGAGGCAAAGAAGGAAAACAATAAGGTGTTAAAGATTTTCTGCCAGTTAGTCTTCGTGTTAGATGGAGCGCGGCGGCGTTCACTGCATGTTTGTGCTCCAGGCGGCGGCTCTCCGTCCTGCTTTAGATGTTTCCCATTCACTCATCACACTTTAGTTAAACCATGGAGGCCACTTCTGCAGGATGGAGATGCTTCCTCATTCAGCTCGTCCTGCGGAGAGGAACCAGCGCCGCTACTAAAGCATGCACTGCTGGCAACAACACGGACGTTTCACCACACTTTGTCCCACGTGGGGCAGTAATAAAGAAGAAGCATCAACTAAGACGTGTAGCAGCTGCAGTTACTGTCTTCAGCTGCTGCACGTCGACCCCACGGACGATTCAGAGGAAACCAACCGATAAATATCAGACTGCAGATGATAAATCAGAAAGATTTTTACTGAAATCACACCATCTCACTAGATTGATCAAATTAGAGCTCAGACAGTTTGAGATGGTTTATGGAGATAAAAGCTGCAGGAGATCCGTACTGAACAAAGACAGGATACAGAAAAACAACCTGAAGCTAAGAAAGGCCTTAATAGCATGAAAGAGGAGCAAAGGGGCAGACGGTGCTGGACAGCGGCTCTGACTGACAGACGCCTGTGACCTGGCTGGGATTAAGGTGACTCCTCATCACGTCCCTCTCTGGGCATCTAAACGGAGGTCAGAAGCAGCCACAGGCAGACATTGCTGTCAGCAGCTGTCTGCCTCAAACCCAGTGAGTGGAGCGCAGCAGGAGAACCCGCTGCAGAGGAGGGATCTGCTTTAACCAACACAAAGAAAGCTGCTGAAGAAAGTCCTGCTGATTATTGTTGTTAATGTTGATTCTCCAGAAAACGTTGAAGGTTTCACTGAAACTGAATTTGCTTTAACTGATGTTCATTCATCATTTTCTGACAGTGTTTGAGAAAAGGAGCCATTAAACAGCAGTCGACTGTTTCTGGACAAATCCTGACCTCCGTCCCACTAAACCACAGAGTCTGCAGGCATCAGGGCAGGAATCCATCTGCTGCTCAACAGCGCCCCCTAATGACCCTTTAATGAACAGAACCAAAGCAGTTTGGATCTGATGCCTTTAACTTGATCAACACCTCTACAGACGGCTGAACTACTTCCTGGTTCCCAGGGTACTATGATGACGTGACACACGGCCTTCTCAAACATAACAGTGTATAAATAAAACTTTAAAGGCCTTTATTAACCAACACTCGTCTTCAACATTCTTTGTCAACTTGATTCAATTAAATTGACGAGGAGATTTAATCAATAATTTGCACCTTTGTCTAGAAGCTGTTTGTCCACAACAATCATTTCTTTTTAGGATCATAACAAGCGATTATAGTCTGCATCTCATTTCTATGTAGCTGCAGTTTTTCTTCTTATTCCTGAATTACCCTCCAGGACGAATAGAGTTAAATAAAATAATCCAGTTTTAATTCTTTACATTTCACTAATGTGTCACTGAATTATAAAGGGTTTCATTTCCCTGCAGTCCAATGAAGACGATGAGCTGAGCGTCCGTTCAGCGGACCGCCACCATCCAGCTGCCAAAAACAAACTCAGAGCTTTTGGGGAATGAAGTGAAACCTCGATCATCTCAGAAGAAATTTGAGTTCGACAAGATGACCTTTGAACCTTAGAACGTCCAAACATTTCTTTGATTTTCCATCAGAGGTTCTGCTGATGGTCACGTCGTTCCTCACCTGCCGTAGGATTTTTTATCTTTCAGGACTTTTTCAAGTAAATTTCTTTGTTTCCGTCGTGTTTGAATTTGTTCAATAATGTTTGTTTTGAGCAGAGTGTCAAAAATCTTTAAATGTCCTGAAATCCTGTTTATTGTGTTAAGCTGGTTAACATGGGAATCAGGAAGCTGAGGCTGAACAGAGGTCAGCTTCACGCTACAACACAGCCACTGCCATGCAGCTGACGTGTTCACATCAGTGGAAGCAGAGGCAGGTGCAGAGAGGCACTGTAGCACAAGTAATGACGGAGCACGCTAAAAGCACCTTCAGTTCATCATTAATGACTTCGCTCTGGATGCATAAAAGCTTTGGATTAATCCGAGCTCAGACCAGATCCAGTTTAACGGTCCATCAGCAACATCCTGCAGCTCAAACGTCTCGTTCCAGCCGAGCAGCTGAAGCTCTGCTGCTGCTGCTCTCACGCAGAAAACCCAGAGAAATGATGTAACACAACATAAAACGTTCCTGCCAAGCCGTCAGAAGGCATACGTCTGAAAAAAGCAGGGCAGACCCTGGCCTGCTGGGGCCCCTGAGGGCCCGGGAGCACGCTGGAGCCGAGCTACGCCTGGGCTAATTGAAATGCTGCAACCGAGGTTCTGCTTTGAGGTGTCAGAGTGTGTTACAGCCAAGCCTCCAGCCTCTAATCCGAGGTGAGTTAGAGCTCAGGTCTGCAGGATTTGAGATGGCAGTGACCGAACCCCTGATCGGGTCCCATTAGGCGGCGGCGCCAGAGGCTCCTCTCAGTCTGTCACAGCTCTGACATTATCAGACACCCGGGCTGAAACTAGTTGAACTTCTAATGCAGAGTCAGCCGGGTGGGCCGGCCTGCTGCTTTGGACACCATGGGACTGAAAACATCAGGGAAAGGTGTCTGCTCCCACAGAGGAGCAGCAGATGTCTCTGTTAAGCTGCACTGAAGCCGACTGTTGTTCATGATGTCAGGAAGAGAACGGGGAGCATGAGCTCCCACTCACACCCACCCCATTCTCCCACTGCCAGGCTGCTCCTTCCTCGTTGTTCTGCAGCTTTGTCTGCTAAACACGCAGGAAAGAAAGATGCATAATCAGTATCTGCAGTTTAATGAGAAGGGTCCCTCTGACTGCAGATGTGACCGGGTTCATCTGATCACGCCTCTAATACACAAAACAACTGGAGATAAATTGTTCTTCTAAATATTTCCATTAATTTATGAGGAGAAACTGTCTGATTCCAACAAAACGGCCAAATGAGGACAAAATTAATAAGGGCTCCCTAAGCCCCAGTTTAATGGGTCTCAAAAGCTTCTGAATGCTTGAATAGCAGAGAGCTTGTAAACAGATAAAAACACAACGGATCAAGTAAATGAGTATTTAATTAGCTGATCAAGTCATATGGTTGCAGAGTTTAGAGAAACACCAGCTGAGCTGGAGAGGCTGCTTCTCTATCAGGCCACAAATGTTTCAGAGAAGGGATGGAAATAAATACTCGACTTACGACTAAATTCTATTGATGATTGATCAGATTAAAACATATTCTGATTAACTGATAAATCCAGTTTAGAAGGACTTTCTTTAAGTGCTGCAATGTTACCACCAATCACCAGGGGGCGCCGCTGCTCATTCTTAGGCAGAGCCTCGCTGGTATTTGCAAGAGAAGAGGTGGTAGAATGGAGCCACGTTAGATCCGAACCAGGAATAGATCCAGAGTTCGGTTCAGATTATTTACACTCTTAAAATGATCCAAGGATCCAGAACAAAGTTTTCTGTTAGTAAATAGAAACTCCTTCAGTTCTCCTCTAAATGGGCCCATTTAGCGGCGCTGCATAGAGGAGCAGCACAACTTCTCTGCTGGGATCAGGAGAGGATGATAGAAAAATGGAGGAACTGACGTTAAACACATGCTAACAATTGGCGCGGTAGATGGAGAAGACTTCATTATTTAATGACCTTCATGGAGACACGTTCTAACCAGAACCACCAGTTTAACAGCAATGCTAACAGAACAAAGTCTCTCCCAGCACTGATTGTTAAATCATGCTAAAAACAGACAGCTAGCTCAGAGTTAGCTTCACTGAAACAAAGAGGTAAACAGTCTGACAGAGCGTCAGGGCGACATACCCAGTCTCTTAATTATAGCTCTATCAGTACCGTCTTGTTATATCTTATAAATAAATTCAATAATACGTAAAAACCTTTTATTTATTAAGTCAGGATTTAATACAGCTGGAATAATAAATAGTTCAAACATAATCATGTAATACTGCTTGTTAAAAGTTGTTAAAAATATTTCGCCTTTTATGTTGTGAAAAAGATCCTCTTGATAAGAGAAAACGTATCAATTATTTGTTAGAAGATCAATCAGCATCAACGCCACCTTATGTCAGTAGAAGAACAGGCAAACCAGACGCATTGAACGCAACATGTTCCAGGAGTATCTGAGCCGCCATGATCCAAAACATATAGTGTTGTTTTCTAACTATAACACACTGGAGTCTGTCAACATCTGCGATAGACTGCAAGCCTCGAGCACAGCCAGAAACAGAAGCTTCCAGCTTTAGTGCAGGGAGCTCAGCCATCACTGAAACAAACCCTGCCGCCCCACGCAGCACCGGTCAACATCTGCAGGGAAACTACCGAGTGCTTTTCAATTTGAAGAAAATGTTATCCCACGCTTTTGTTGCTTCTTACGTCGATGTTTACCTGATGTTCCTACCGAGGAGATGAAGCTGAATAAGCAGCTAAATCACCAAAGAAAATATGTTTATGTAAAACAAAAATTACTTTCTAATTGTTTATTAAATAATGCATCACATTTCAGAAAAGAGGAACATTTCATAATAACCACCGTAAAATGTAATGTTTTATACAACAGTGAAGAAATCAAGAAAATCCGTAAATGAATGTTTTTACATTTTTTCTGGGGTTTTTTATTTCTTATGAGGGATTATAAACCGTGGCGTTACATTCCTGGTGAAAGCTTGGATGGAGACTCTGCGGCTGTGACGGACAACACGCCTCTGCTGTAGATGGGGGGGCGGGAGGTAAACTCCCTGTTTTCATCCTGAATAGGAGGCCATGAAAGAGGAAAATGTGAGAGCAGCAACACAACGACACGCAGAGCTGCTCCCTGAGGGGACGAGGCTCCAGAGCAGTCAGACAGCACTTCACACAGCTTTCCTCACGCTCTCCCTCCGCCTCTATTTAAGGCGACACCTCCTGGAGTACAGGAGGTGTGTCTGTCGCCGCTTGGAGCAGCCACAGAGCTGAGGCAGTAAGAGGACAGGCGTCCGACTGAATCTGTAAAAATAGCATCGAATGAAAGCTAACTAAGACATTAATGAGCCTTGTGTGGTGACGCCGCAGGTCCCTGGAGGCCTGCAGCCATCAGACCGCTGAAGCACTGCATCCTGTCAAAGTCAAAGTGACATGAAAACCAGAGGAAGGAGGACGAACGGTTATCAGTAACAGTGAATCTCCACCGTTACAGGTTTGGTGCCATGAGAGCCCGGGTTGAGCTTTAAAGCTGGGGACGCATCTGTAATGGGCCCCTGGGACCACAAGGTGTCTCTTATCCTCCACCAGAAATCTGCAGAGGAGGAAAAGAGGAGGAGGTCCATGTTGTTCAGGAAGGAGTAGCTGTGAGAACTTTGTCCAGATGTTTCCCACATCCAGCCTCAAAGTTTAAAAGTGATTCAACACATCAGATGAACCAATGAGCCTCCTTCAGCTTCTGCAGGTCCTGATGATGGCAGCGCCCTGACAACCGTCTCCAAGGACATGAGTGGACATGAGTGGGGCAGACGCCTGAACGGGTAGACCATCGTCTCAGGAGAGAGAGCTCTTCCTTTACAGCTGCGAGGTGTTGAAGGACAGAAAGTAAATGTTTTATTGCTGTGCAGCGTGAAGCCAGAGACACACAGATGGCGTCCCTGAGGATCATCGGATCAACTTCAGGAGTTTAAACAGGGTTTTAATTAATGGAGCGAGAAAATGCAACATAACCTGCTGATAAATCTTTACAATGAAACAGAAGTTAATGATGACTGAAGAAGGAAAGTTCAGCTGAGAAACTGAAAAACCTGCAGAATAAAATCAAAGAGGTTCTGAGAGAAACTTTTTCTCAATGTGTTTTACAGATTGATTTCCTTTTATTTCTCGTTTTACAGATCACATTCTCTTCCCTTGTGGGAGGGGTTTCCTTTGGAGACGCGCTACCATTGGTCTGCTGGACGTTAGCAGCGTTCTGATTGGTCAAGAGCATTTGGATCGGGATTAAAGTGAACAGAAGGGGATCTGGAGAACTCAGCTGTAAAAATCTGATCTAAAAGAAAGGAAAATTGAAAAAAATAAAACATTAAAAACATTAAAAAAATGAAACGAGGAATAAAAATATAGGAGTTTTTCTTTTTTGAAGAAATAAAATCAAACATTTCTTTTAAAACCTTTTTTATTAAAAGGATTTTCCAGGTTTCATTTCCTGGATGCATTTTATTTTTTATATTTTCATTCACAGAACTAAATTCTCTGCTTGGTTACTTCCTGCCTTCAGTGTCGACTAGTTCATGAAGCTCTGCAGGTTCTGGGTTCTGCCCCGCCGACAGCAGGGATGGATCCCAGTCTTTATGATTCAACATTTGCATGATTTGATCCATTCAGGTAAATTAAAAGGTGCACGATTTGATTGATTATTTTACTTCTATTCAAAACCAGATGAGACTGAAATAAACGCGCCTAAAGCTTTAAAATGCTGCTTTGTTCAGCCTTCCTGACGCAGCGCCTGCAGACGTGTGGTTCCGAGCTGCAAACAAATAAAATCTGTGCCAAAAGCAACGTTTCATCATGTCTAGATGCTGCGGTTCGTTAGAAGCTACGAGGACGCGTAGCTTAAAGATGGCTTCCAGATTTCTGTGACGCAGAGACACTCAGGTGCTTCTAATGGTCGGCGCTCTCGAAGGCACAGAGCTAACAAGCTGCGATGAGGCTGAGAGCAGAAGGAGCTTCCTGTCAGTCCGACTGCGGCTGAGAGCATCACATGGTTCAGTGTGATCAGGACACGGACAGCATCCAGTGGTGATGATGGCGTCATTATTCCTGACTGAACGACATGAACCAGCAGCAGGAAGAGGAACGTTTGTGTCCCCAGTTCAGAACATTAAGAGCAGACAGAGACCCACAGACCTTCATCCACTCAGTGATGCTCTGAACCTCCTCATCGAGGAAAACAAACCAAATGAGCACAATGATCGGCTCTGATGTCCGGATCCTGACTGATGGACAAACTTTAGTATGCAGTCAAAATCCTTCCAGTATTGTTGAAAGACAAGAAAAAACCTAAATAGAAAAGGTTGTTCTAGAGACTGGTTTATCAGATTTTGTTTTATTTTATATTTGCAATATGTTTTTCACATTTTGTCAGAAGAAGTTTTATGAATTTCATGCTTTCCTTAGAAACAAATTTCTGTTTGTTTTTAGTTCTTGTTTTTAGGTTTTGTTTTCCTGTTGTGTTGTTTTTTAAATTGAACTTTAAAGATCACATCCTAAACACCCCGTCTTGAACAATACAAACACTATCATTAGCAGAAAAATGAAACATCCCAAATTTCAAAAATTAAAATATGAGAAAAGAGCAAAGCTTCTCTCAAAGCTTTAAAGGTTTAATAATTTCTATGTATTCTTTCTAGCAGCAACAATAGATCAAAGTTCTGTCCATACATTAGTGGTCCAGGAGCTGCCGGTGGAGATGAAGCTCTGCACCGGCGGTTCTCCTTTCCCAGAGAGTTCAGTGGGTCTAACTGGACTCTAAAACAGCTCAGAACCTTCTTCTCTAAACCCGACCTCTCAGGTTAAGGCCAGAATAATTTGGGAAAGTGTTAAAGGTTCCGCTCTCAGAGGCTCCAGAAGAACTTCATCTGCAGAACCAAGAAGGTTTTTTTTCTTTCCACTGCCCTCAGTGACGGATCCACTGTCACTCAACAGAATCCTGCGATGAAGCTCGACTGTTTATCCTCATCCTCCTGGTCCATAAATCAGACGGGCCTTCAGTTCAATTCATCCTCTGACATGGGAGCTGCTTGGAGCTCGTCTGCCTGGCTGTGTCTTCCCTGGACGGGCCGTCTGTGGAGCTAGCTAGCAGTTAGCTAGCTAGCAGTTAGCTAGCTAGCAGTTAGCCGCTCACACTGAGCCTGGTTCTGGTTCTGCTGGAGGTTTCTTCTTGTTCAAAGGAGTTTTCCTCTCCACTGTCGCTACATGCTTGCTTGGTGTGAGGGATTGCTGTCCAATCAATGATTCGATGCCAGCCTTGAGATGACGTGTTGTGAATCGGAGCTTTAAAATGAACTGATTTATCCTCCTGGTCCTTAACCCAGCAGAGCCGATGTTCTGCAGGACATAAAAAGTCCATGACTTTCATAAATATCCTCTGAGCAGAACTGGCAGGAAAACAACCATTCTTCACATTCTGCTCTAAATCCTCTTGAATAGAAACACGGGTCGTTCAGAACCGGGTCCAGCCTGGGATCTTTGCTAACTGTTCTGACAGATGTTCCTGTATTGGAATCGGGCCTGAAAACGAGCAGCCAGAACCACACGGATGCACTGACTGCTCCAAAGCCCTAAAGGTCCAGAAGGTCTGACTGAGGCTGAAGCGCGTTCAGAGACGAACTCTTTCATTATATCAGATCATCCGTCGGATCACGAGCCGATGAAGAAGATAACGGCTGAAACAACGATTCATCGACTGAAGCAGGTTTTCAACAACCATGCTGATTATTATGACATCCCAGCTGCTGATTGTTTCAGACCAGTTTCTATTTGCATGACAATCAAATGTCAGAGATAAACATCACTAATGCAGAGGGAGCCATGGCCGCTAAATGAAACAAAGCCTGGAAGCTGAAAGAAATCAATCTTTCATTTCCCTTTGGGATGAATCAGGTTTTAATATCGTCACTGATCTACCTTCACTGAAGCCCCCCCCATCAAGGTCATCCTGATCCAAGCAGAAAACATTTCAGCAAAACTGAACAAAAAACACCCAAGAGTCTGAATCAGAGCAGAAAATCAGCCTGGATTCTGTGCAGAGCTTCATCTAAAAGACTCGATAAAGTCGAGTGTTTGTGACAAACATGGAGCCAGACTGAGCTGGAACTCTGCTTTAAAACGAACGTCTTCCAACTCTATAAAGCAGCTGGTGGAGGTTGAGATGAAGGACGGACCGTCGATTATCTGACATTTACTTCCAGGTAGATTCAGATAAGACGGCCAGTAGGATCAAGTAACATGTAAACAGCCTCTTCCAACAGAACATTTAAACAGCATCCAGGAAAAACCGCCTGTTTTCTGGATGGTTCTTCCTCTGGATGACTTTCCACTACTCAGCTCCGAGAGGAGAAACAGTGTTTAATAAGAAGCGACTCGAGAGGCTAAATTCAGATATCTAAGCTTGACTGACAGCCTCTCCAACCCCTGAGATAAAGCCAATTAAAAAGAGAAAAATAAATCATCTAAAGCTGGATAAATAAATGCTAAATTATTGGAGTGACCTTACAGGGGCATTATTTCACCGCACATGCATATTGGAGATTAAAAAACACCTATAAATATTAATGCGGGGCAATTTCCAGAGTGCGAATAAGCAGTGCATTATCTCGGTGTGGGTTTAAAGTGGAGCCGGCCTGATGCCCCTTCCTCTGGCAGAGAGGAGAAACACACATTCAAAGTTACACTAATGGAGTGGATAACTCGCATTATTCAATTAAAAAGATTCCTCTATGTACATAAGCTGCAGGAGTTTCACAGACTAACCAGGTCATAATGCCCCATTTTTAGTTCCCTAATCTCCCGCCTCTATTTCCAGTTTTACAAAGCATGAAAAGTGATCTGATTTGTGTACATCTCCCATTTAAACACAGAGGAGATTAGAGGCACATCAATCTTGGCCCGGCCCCAGGGAACCCAGGAAAAGGTTGCTAAATTTATCACTACAGCAGTTGGATTGTGACTGACTGTCCTCTGAGAAAGAATAAAGCTCTGTGTACGCTCCCAGCACCGAGAACATTCATTACACACCTTCACCATCAGGGTGCACACACTCTCTGATTAAAGGCTGTTAATCAGGAAATTGGAGCAGGTTAGTCCTTCTAACTCCAAACATTTTAAAAGCAGCAGCGTCCCTCTGCAGACCAACACCGCCTGCCTTCCTGAGTTTCATCCAGCTGCCATGTTTGCTGCTCGCTCTCCGTGTTGATGTTTGATCAGTTCACAAAGGTTTCCTATTAGTTCCAATGGAAACTCATCTAACACATGTTAGCGTTGGCTAATTCTTATCATGTAAATAGAAATAAGAGGTGAAATCAGCCCAAACCCCCCAGGATGGGTTAGGCCTCTTCAGCTTTTCTCATGAAGCTGTTCCTTTGATCCACGGTTGCACTAATATCAGGTGAAAAGCTTCAGTAGAGGAAACCTGATGTTTGGATTAGTGCTGCAGCTTCTAGGTGGTTCAACGGAGCCAATCCAGCCGCCATGGCTGTTAACAGCATCAAATGTGATGAGTGTCAGTAAACTGGCTCCCCCCCCACCGATAAGCTGCTCTGTGACACCGTATGAAGCTGCATCTCCTGAAGCCCAAACTGAGCTGAAACGTTTCTCAGAAACAAGCTACCTGTTTGTCACACTGGCCGTACTCCGGGCCCTGGTCCGGCTGGAAGAAGCAGATTTCTCCTCGGTTCTTGGCCATCTCTATCAACCCAAACGCTGTCCTCACCGTGGCGTTACGCGCGTGAACGAACACCATCACCTGTTCAACACAGAAAGGGAGCAGAAGCGTTTCAATGCAAACAGCAGCAGCGCCGTTCAGTGACAGCAGCGCATTAAATGAGCACAATGGATGCCGACGCCTCTGCAGCGTTACTGGACGGCCGAGCAGCAGGACAGTTTAGACGAGGAATGTTTGTGGAGCAGAGATTCTACATCGTATTCATGTTTGTTTCCGTATCGCACAGAGATGCTGGTCAGACCGCCATCAGAGGAATAAAACCATCGGATCTGGGTCACGTTCGCCTGACGAGTGAAGTCTGCTGAACAAAGGTCTGAGTAACGGAGTGTGGGAATGTAGCGCAGCCTAAACCGAGCTCCGACGAACTCGGGAGAGTTCAAGCAGTGACAGAGTGAAGCCTTTAATGAGGCCTTCATCCTGAGGCATAAGGCATAAATAGGGATCGCTGATTGGTCAGTGGCTGACCAGCCTCCAGGGTTGATTGACAGCTGGCATCCTGCAGGTTAGGTCACTTCTGAACTATTAGTACTGGATTTTATCAGAGTCGGTGAGACGAGAAAGCATGCCGCACTTTTCAGATTCTTATCAGTAAAATCTTTAGAACTCATTTAAATTCACAGTTATGAAGAAGAAGAGTTTTAGTAAAAGAGTTCAGTGACGATCAGAACCAGACAATGAACGAGAATCAACAGCTTTAGTTCCTGTTTCTGTGCATCTGCTTCCCAGGATGATCCAGGAGCAGAGACCGCCGGCGTTGAGCTATGCACCTGTTCCAACACACAAACGAGTGGGCTGAGTGGAAACCAAACAGAGCCGTGAAGAGGACCAGAGCTTCCCAGGGAAGCTTCCCATCCCATAATGAGCATCTCTCTGAGCGTCGGGATGGTTGAACCTGATGTGAACCATCTGACTCTGCATGTTTCCCATCAGGCCTCCGGCGCTGAGGAGCTTCTACTCCTAGAGCTAACAGGACCTGCAGGAACGACACGTTCTCAGGGTTCTGTGAGAGATTCACCGGAATGAGTCATGGAAGAAGGTTCTCCGCGGGGGGGCTGGAACATCAACCCTCCTGGAAGTCCTGGAGTCTGACCTGGAAGTTTACCAGGAATAAACCAACCACAATCTGCAGGGAAAGAACAGAGATATGGGGTCTAAGCTCCGCCTCCTGGAGGCTCCACATGGCCGCAGCATCGCCCTGTGGTTGGTTTGCTTTTCACGATCAGGCTGTTTGTTCGCCAACGCTTGGAACAGTTCCAAGGATCCGTGAGTTCAGAGAGAAGCTGGAAGCGTTACTGTCAACCACTTTATTTTTAGAGCAGGTATTTCTGTAACACAAAGACCTGCTCAAACACATCAACACTCATCTCTACTGTCTGTGTTTTCTAAGAAACAATCTAATTAAAATGTTGTTTTTCATGTATTGAGAGAAAGGAAGGAGAGGCTTCAGCTGGATGAAGGATGAGAAGCACTGACCTGATGACCGGCTCTGATCTGCTGCAGGACTTTGTTGTAACAAACCTCTTCCATGTCATGAAGCTGCTGGATCTGAACAAAACATGAAACAGCAACAATCATTCACCTGCTTCACCCGGAAGTTTCAGTTTTCTACGGAAACGATCAGGCCGAAGTCCTGCAGCCTTCAGCTTCCGATCTGAAGCTGCAGGTTTACCTTGTTGGTGGTTTTGATGCCGACGAAGGTTTGTCCAAGAGGCACGGGTCTGAAGCGGCTGTCGAAGAAGAACAGGCCGATGTAGGGGTTGACGTGCAGGAAGGCGGCCACGTCCAGGTAGTTTGGCAGAGTGGCTGACAGCCCCAGGATCCGGATCATGCTCTGGGTCGACTCCACCTGCATCAAACAGCGCAGCGTTAAGGTCCAGGATGACTTGGAGGAAGAAGGACACACATCTACAGCAAGTTCAGTCCAGACGGGAACCTGGTGGCCGATCTTTGGAGGGAGCTACTGATTAGGGTGATGTAACGAGGCCATCCAACCTCAGAGACTTCAGCTACGCTCACACAGCAGAGCTCTGCTCACGGAGGAACCAGCATCACCTAATACTATTTCTTTACCTTCCAGGCGGACGAATAAGTCTGGACTGAACCAAAGCGTCTATAATAGATCACCGAGCGAACAAAGGAGCATCTCCTGCTCCATGCTGGACATTCATCTGCAGCTGTGGGTTAACACCAAGTCATGCATAGTGGTTTATTGTTTCATGGCTCATCCAGCAGCAATAATTTGGTTCCTCCATCTGATGTCCAGAGGTCAGGAATAATGTGCCTTTCTAAGGAAGGTTAAACACTAACCAGTGATCATGTAAACGGCTGCTCCTGTGATGGAGGACACACAAACACACACACAGATCCAGCCTTTCAGCAAACAGAGGACAACACAGCTCAAGGTTGAACCTACACTTCAGAAAACACCATGTTTGGACTAAAGTGCTCCTGAAACACGAGGCTATTACGCTGCCAGTGCAAAAAGCTTTAGTGGCTGAAAAAGAAGCCGATCTTCTGTCAGATGAGTGCGACATGAACGGCTAATAAAAACACTAAAATAAAACCGCTAACAGCCCTTTGTGTGTAAACCATCCGTGGGCTCAGCGAGGAGAGCAGAGCTCAGATCAACGCCTCCTGATCCACAGACAGCAGGACAAACCCTGGAAATGGCTTTAAAACTAAACTAATCCTTGGTTGGTTTGTTCTCAAACATCGATTCAAAGAGCAGATTTGATCAATAAATGATTGTATTGTGTGTATTTATTTCACATTTAGCGCTTCAGCAGCTCACATTTTCTCTCCTCTTATATTTGGAAATAAAGCAGAAATAAATTGAGATTTTTTGGCTTTTCTAATCCAAGGAAATCTGCCTGGTTTCTGATCAAAGCTGTGGGATTAATAATTTGGGTGGTAATGTGTTCATATCATTAGTTGTCAACAATGTCCCAAACTGTGAAATCATTGCATTATTTTGTAGATTCACTTGTTGATTCAACTGTTTTCACCTGAAATACGTGAGACTTGAGTTGAATGAAAGCAATATCACAAGAGAGGAGGCGCTGTATAAGGGTGGATATCAGCACTGATACCCACCCATATACAGCATGGGTGGGGTTTGGCTGCTAAAAACAGCTCATTGGTCAGCAATATTACGCCACAAACGATTGGGATTTATTTGAGTATATGATGATGTTCTTCGATGAGGCTGTTGCCAGGCAACGAATGGTAACAACCTTCTGAATGCTTCGGTTTATTGTTCAGCCACTGAGAGACGAGCGGGCAGACGGACGCTTCGATGGCAGGAGGCGTGTTTCTGGTGTGTTGGTGTGATCCGGCAGCTCCTGCTGCTCCTGCAGCTCTGGCTGCTCCTACAGCTCTGGCTGCTCCTGCAGCTCTGGCTGCTCATGCAGCTCTGGCTGCTCCTACAGCTCCGGCTGCTCCTACAGCTCCGGCTGCTCATGCAGCTCTGGCTGCTCATGCAGCTCTGGCTGCTCCTGCAGCTCTGGCTGCTCATGCAGCTCTGGCTGCTCCTACAGCTCCGGCTGCTCATGCAGCTCCGGCTGCTCATGCAGCTCCGGCTGCTCATGCAGCTCCGGCTGCTCATGCAGCTCCGGCTGCTCCTACAGCTCCGGCTGCTCCTACAGCTCTGGCTGCTCCTGCTGCTCATGCAGCTCTGGCTGCTCATGCAGCTCTGGCTGCTCCTGCTGCTCATGCAGCTCCGGCTGCTCATGCAGCTCCGGCTGCTCATGCAGCTCCGGCTGCTCATGCAGCTCCGGCTGC
>JAUZNJ010069167.1:0-10273 GCA_034780135.1 Jordanella pulchra
AAATAGAATTCCCATTTTAGAGCAAAATTTCCATTGGTCATCAGTCTGATTCAAAAGAAAAATAAAACAGAAACACACAAATCCAGCAGTAGGAGAAAAAACAACTGGGTGACAATATGAATAAAATATTTGAATTGCTTATGATTAGCATACTAATGACTAATCATCATGCTAATTAGTTCATTTCGGGGACTGAAATTGCAGACTGGTGCTGAAAAACATGACTCCTCGAAGATGCATTTGACAGTGAGAACTGTTCCGAATTAAAAGGGAGCTGGTGAGCATTCAAAGCTATCGTTTCACAGAGGGGTTGCTAAAAATGTTCCGAAATCTGTTACCATCACTGGTGAACATTAAATCAAAACTTTTAAGCAAAGAGTTTTACCAGTGACATTTCAAAATATTATTTAGCTTTTTAATGTTGCATGGTTGGGAAATGAAAGGTAAATCATACATGGTTTTGGCTTTGAGTTTCTTTAGCACTGAAAACTGATTTGTTGCATGCACTTTCATTCTGTCCCTTTTGTTCATTCTTTAAGGAAGCTCAGTCAGGTTTGATTGGTTGCATATGTAAACATCAGTTTTCAAGTCTTAATACAAATTCTTTATTGGACTTTGGGCAGTGATATTACTGGACCATCCAAACGCATACATGTGCTTTGATTTAAAGCACACTATTGTAGCTCTGGTTGTATGTTTAGGGGCGATGAACCCTGGCCTCTCACCCAAAGTTTTTGTGGTCTGTAATAACTAAGTCCAATTTTCCATCAGTTCTTACCAGCTGCCTCTGTTAACAAAATGTATCCTCACAGCATACTGCTACTATCACTGTGTTTCCCTTTGGGGATGATGTGTTCAAGTAGGGTAGCTTTTCCTCTACACATAGCATTTTGTATAGATACAAAAAAAGATAAAACTTTAGTTTCATCTGTCCAGAGCAGCTTATTCCGCACATTGGCTGTGTCATCTAACAACAACAACATAAAAATAGGATCTTTCCATTCTAGATTCACCATTTGCATCTTGTGTTTTTTTTTAGTAGCACCATCTGGCCTCTATTAAGCTGTGATGTCATCCTTGTGGGGGGTCGGGTAGGTTAACCTGGCAATCCTAGGTGATAATGTGCAGCACAAAGGTTTATTTCTAAATATTATCATAATTATGGTTATATTACATTAAGCAGTGGTGGGTATGTTTACATCTGCTTTTTGGGTCACCTCATTAAATCAGCTCTCTATTGTTGTCCTCAAAAACTCCCGATGATGAAACTTTTCTTAAGGAAGTAGCTGTGGAGAATTTAGTTTTTCTTCAAGTCTAAAATTAGACATATTGTTTAAAACTGGCTTAAAGTTTTTCATAAAATGTCTTAATACTGAGTACCTGAGCTGTGCTAATGTACCCTGAGGCAGGTATTTACCTCAGGGTATGTTTGGGGAAGTTAAACCTACTGGAATAAGTTATCATAGATAGAACATTTCCTCAATTCAGTCACATGATTTTCATCTTAATGAGCATTTTATTAATAACAACTTCTGAGAGGTCACAAACACACAGGAAAGATCAAATGGGAAGAGAAAGATTTTTTTTTTGCTTTTTTTGGTAAAAACTTACAGTAATTAAGGGATATTTAAAACCTACACTAATAGAGAGAAAATTAAATATGTGACTGCATTCAATGGTTATCACTAACCTTTAGAAAACATGGGACTAAGTTCATAAGCACTTTTGCGGGAAATCTTTTAAAACTATATGTTTATTATTTATTCAGTTTTTATCTTGGGAGTCAATTAAAATGATTGAAGCTTTCTAAAATCACTTTTCCTTGTGTCAAAAAAAATCATGACATTTTACATTGAATATTTTTGTTTGTTTGTACGAGCTGATAAACAAAATAGAAAATGCATTTTTCTTTACAGGTAAGGGAGGATTTTATATTTTCTTTAAGAACATGATTCTTGTTCAGAACATTAATTTTTTTGAAATAGATATGTTATAAAATGACTTCAAAGGTAAAGTTTTGGATATCCCATATGATAAAAAAGGTCATCTTGTTTTCTTAGTGGATGAATTCCGAATCGACACTGTTTTGCTGACGATATTCATGGTTACAATTCGGATTGTAGAAATTTGATCTTTATCAAAGGTGCTAGAGAAGACATGTCCAAAGTCTGTCCTCGAGGCAAGGTTCAGGACATCTGATTCAGGTGACTGCAGTTCAACAAAAGCGTTTTAATCAGCTTTTAATGGAAGTCAGCTGTGCTGAAGCAAGGAGATCTATAAAACCTGCAGGACAGCTGAGCTAAAGGACAAATGACTGTTCTTCAGACTAAATTTCCATCAGCAAAGGATTTTTAGGAGCAGATTTTATTATGTTTTGGTCTAATCACCTGGATATAGATCCTTTAAGACAGAACCAACCTATGGACTTCTCTAACTGTCAGAACCCATTGGATTTATGGAGATGTCATCATCCTACTGAGAAATGGAAAAAAACAAACTTTTTCTGCTCAAGCTAAATCTGACATTGTGGTTATTTTAGCGAAAATGGAAAGATTTCTATCCACCTTATAGATAAATAAGGTTCTGGATTTGGGTTTTTGTCGTAAAAAACTTCTTGATTTGTATTAATGTGACTTGACTTTATTCAAATGTTGAATGGTTTATATATTTCCATGAGAAAATTGCAATTACAACTTTGCTTTGCTTGTCATAAATACACAAATACACAAACAAAAAGTTCTAATAAGGAGAATTTGAGAGTTTATAATCACTGAAAACCTAAGAACTCATCAAACGGTATAAACACATGTCTTCAATCTATAATCTAACCAAACCCCACTGGACCCTTGCTTAAAATGAAATACAGAAATTTGGGAAAAATGGGGAAATACTTAAATCTAAAACCAGACAATTTATGATCCAATTTTGAAAAAAGGATAGACTGTATAATGGAGGAAAGTTAGAGCAATTAAGCAAAACTCTCTCAAACAAAAGAAAATAAAACAAATTACTTCTACTCCTGCATATTATATGTAATGTATTCTGGTGAATTTTCTGTTGCTTTAACTATCCATCCATCCATCTTCTCCCGCTTCATCCGTCAGGGTCGCGGTTGGGCCGGTGCCTATCTCCGGCAGACTATGAGCGTAAGGCGGGGCACACCCAGGACAGGACGCCAGTCTGTCTCAGGGTAACACATAGACACACAAGGACGCATAACCATGCACACACACTCATACACAATTGACCTAACAGTCATATTTTTGGACTGTAGGAGGAAGCCGGAGTACCAGGAGAAAAATACACGCATGCACGGGTAGAACATGGAAACTCCATGTTCTTCATGACCCCGGGCCGGGATCGAACCCAGAACCTTCTTGCTGCAAGGCAACAGTGCTAACCACTGCTGCACTGTACAGCCCTGTTGCTTTAACTATTTTATCAAAATTCTCTAGTATTTCAAGATTGAAACTCCCAAAAATAGTGAAAATCCTTTTATATAACTGCTATTACTAATATTTCCATTGCCCCTGTAAAAACACATTATGTTGGTATTAAAAACTCTAAACAACATAACAGCATAAGCAATAATTTTACACTTGTTAGTTAGGCTGGGTGATTTGGCTTAAAAATGCATTGCGATATAAGCCTTTCATACTGTATCAATGTTAGTAATTGTTGAGTGTTAATGAGTTAATAATTATTTTCTTTTTTTCCTACTTGTAAGAAGGACCAGGGGAAGAAAGGGCTAATTTAAATTAAAATCCTAACCCTATTTCAATGTAGCCTATAAAAGGAGTTCAGCCAAACCACATAGAGGCATAGCTGAAAGGTTGGAAGGCTAAATATTTGCCTGCATCCCCATGCTGTGTGGATCGGAGTTCTGTGAAATTATACAACATTACGTTGAAAGTACTTTCTATTGATACTGATCAGGAGTTTATCACAATATATTTCGTGCCTTTCAGCAAACAATTAATAAAACTTTTCAAGTGTCTATGGAGGTGGTGATAAGGTTTGCGGTAAGTGGTAAGGTGGTAAGGTGGTAAGGTAACTTTTGCTGTACTCAGCATGACCAAGCCCAAACAAAGGAAGCAAGGCCATCACCCTGAGGACCCACCATCTAACTACTCTGGGACCATGTAATGTCACCTTTCCTGGATGGAAGGAGGCTGAGCTTGTGCTGAGCTTGAGATCGAGCAATGCCAATTAGAGATTGTCAGGCTCACCTCTAAACACAGCCTAGAGTGTGGTAGAGGGCTGGAGAGGGTCAGCTTGTCTCCCCTCATTCAGCTGTCTTGGAGTTCACCTCAGTGGATGCACCCCTGCGGATGAATCCCTGCACCTCCAGGTAGAGGGGTAGGACTTTGACTGTGTCACACCCTATGGGTCCAGCCCAGAGTACCAGGTCTTCTTGGCATCCCTGAAAGAGGTAGCTTCCCTCTCAGCGATTCCATCATTTTGCTGGGGGACTTGGAGCTTATGTGGGAAACAATGGTGACACCTGAAGGGACATGATTGGGAGTAAAGAACCCACAACTTTGAGCCCTAGTGGTGTTTTGTTACTGGACTTCTGTGCAGGTCGTGAATTCTCAATAATGAACACCATGTTCAAACATAATGATGTCCATCACTGCATCATCAGGACACTGTCTGTTACGGATTTGACTATCGAATCTTCTGACCATCATTGAATATCTTGGACACTCAAATGAAAAGAGGGGAGGAGCTGTCCAGCGAACTTCACCTATTGTTGAGTTGGATACACTTGGAGGAAAGGAAGCCAGAGAAACAAAACAGGCTCCATTAACTAGTCAGGGCCTGCTGGAAAAAATCTGGCAGAACATTCAGTAGAGTTTCTCTTAGATCGGTTGGACCCTGGGGATATGGAGTCCACGTGGATCATGGTCTCTGCCTGAATTGTCAATGCAAGTGCCCACAGCTATGGTCACAAGGTCTGTGGTGCCTTTTGTGGCAAAAATGCCCAAACCCAATGGTGGCCACCAGCTGTAAGGGATCCGTTCATGCTTAAGAATGTTTCCTCTCAAGTCTTGTACTCCTAAGGCAGCAAGCAAGTACTGTGAGGGCAAGCATTTCCAATGATGTTGCAGTTGCAGAGAGAAAAACTCATGCCTTGGAGGAGTTTGGAGAGATCCTGGAGAGAGACTATAAGTTGCCCTCAAAGCAAATTCTGGCAAACCATCCACTGCCTCCAGAGGAGGAAGAAGCTAACACTGATTTTAGAAGAAGCAGGAAGCCACTGATCTTGATTGAAAATATTGTCAGATATTGGCAGCGCCTTGGATGGCAGCAAGGCCTCGTACACCATGTTCCCCAGATGGCTGTGCCAATACTGAAATGTCACCCTACCGCAGTGTGGTGCCCGGCTGAGTCACTGTGGTGGTGGTCCCTGCTTCATAAGAACAGAGAAAATGTATGGTACTTGAAAGGACAGTCTGGTTAATTGCCAAACCTGGACTTAAGGTGGAGGGGTTTTTGTCCTGATCATGGAACAGTGTACCATCTCTATACCCTCTGTAGGGTGCCTAAGGGTTCATGCAAGTTTGCCCAACTGGTCGACACTTGTTTTCTGGACCCGGAGAGGCCATTTGATCATGTCCTTTGTAGTACCCAGTGGGGGGACACTCCAGGAGCATGGAGTCTAGTGCCCTTAATACAGAGCCATCCATTTGCTGTAAAAGTTGAGTAGGTGTCTGGTCCACTTTACTTGCATTAAGTCAGTCCTGCTTCCTGATTCCTTTACTATGGTAAAGTATGGACTCATATGATTGGGAGCTAGAACAATATGTGTATCGCACCATCATCCTCTGAAAGTCTGCGACCTCACGCCTGCTCCATTACAACATGCAAGCTTTTCATACACAACTTAATTATCACAATAAGAACAGAAAGAATGGTAATAGAAAAGAAAAAGAACTAACAGAGAAATGTATGTAGGGCTGTCAAAGTTGCTCTAATGCACTTTCCTTTAAACAACATTATGTAATTTGATGCACGATTAACACATGCTTCAGTACATTTGCACCTCGTTTGTGCGGCTGTTTCTTTGCAATTCAGAGCAGTTTATCTACTTTGTCTGCCTGTCTGTCTGTTTTGTTTGAAACAGTCCTTTTCTCTGGTGGTAATCTAGGACTCTGGCTGTGGGCGTTTTGTTAGCCAGTGTCTTGTGGTCCTAATTGTGTCAAATAGTTGTTATTCCAAACATATATTCAAATAGCATGTGCAGTATAGAATATAAGATTCATTTTTAACTCCTATCTAGTCATCAGCATTTATGTATGTTTACAATAAAAATGGCAGCATTGAGAGATGCAGGTTCACACTACTAAAACAATTTATAATACATCAGAATTAGGGATAAGATACTGTGCAGTAATGGCAAAAACATCACATAAGAATATTGTAGTAATCAGAACGGCATAATTTCATAACAGGTTTACTATAAATGGAAGTTTTTGTCCTGGTTCTCATCTTTTTACAAATTCCTCATATCAACATTACATAGATCTTACATCCACTTGCCTGTAAAAAGCAAGAACTATTGGCTCAATTTCAGATGCACATTCTGAAGGCAAGAGAGGACAAGTAATTCCAGCCTAATAGAGCAGGATATAGCAGTCACAAGGAACCACACATTGGCTTCCTGTTTAAATTAAGAGGCTGTGGAGCCGCTGGTGAAAAAGGGCAGTGAGCTAAATTAAAAAGCTCCGGGGTTAAGGGGTCAGCTGGCTGGAAGTGCATGTCACCAGCCCCATTGGACATGCCTGCATGCTCCATCAGCAGGTGTATAAATATGTGTCATGTTTCACACTTTCATGTCCGCAGGGACAGCAAACCAGATGGGATTTTAAATGCTGCATTTCACGTGGTAACATTTAGTGGGTTAGTTCACCCCTCATTGGTTTACCATCTGGTGCCCTCTCAGCCCCATGATAGTATAGGAGCTTTCACACAGCACTTGTAAACGCTCCCTATGTCTCTCTGTGCCAGAGCACATTCCCAGCAGTTTATATCACAGTCTGTGCTGCACCGCATCCTACACAACTCTTAAAAAAGGTGTATTCCTCTTTTTTCCCACGCAAGCACACCTATTTGATGTGAGATTAAAGTGAAAACATGGAGGCAAATTGCAAAAGCTTCAAGATGGAAAAAGTTGCGCTCAATATTCAAGAAAATCAAACAAGTTGTTTGTATTCAAGCAAAACACTTACCACCTCGTTAGATCCACAGTGTTTTGATCCTTTCTTCTACTCTCGATCGTTTTTATGCGTAATTCTTTTTTACAGCTGAAAAATGAGAAAACTTGGTGCATTCCTCTTGGGGTTTTCCGTTATTTTCACCCCTTTTCCTTTTCTTTACTCCTTCTTTTACGGCCAAAATTTACGTTCTTCCAGTTTATCCTCCTTATATCAACTCATCATTTGTGAAGGCGTCGGGCTTCATAGAGTGAGTTGGACAGCCAGTCAGTGTTCCCTCCCTTTCTTTTATTGAAGGGTTCCCTTAATCTCAATTTGCCAAGAATTGCCAGACAGCCGCTGACTGGCCTCAGCATCCAAAATGCACTACGCGTTCTGACATGATGGGGCTGCTATTTACCCCTCATATATGCCATTTTGCACCTCGATCATATATTTCAAAACTGGAGAGGGGGAAGAGGATCTTGGGAGGGGGGTGACGTTTCGGATGTCTTGTTACCAGCAAATAAATAAAGAATGTAACATCAAATAAAATATTATCTAATTTTTTTAAGAATTTAATTCAAAGCAAAACTAATCTATAATTTGAAAATTCTAATGCAAAAAATGCATGTATTAAAAATGAACTGAGTAAAACCACAAAAAGAATAAAATAAGAAGCGTATGATCTCAGCTCAGCGTATATGAGAATCAGGATGAGGAGGGGAGGTACGGGGGGGGGCGACTTTGAGATGACATTGAGGCTGTGTAGATGGGAGTTGAGTCTGGTTGTTGTTGTTAGACAGTCGCACAAGGCGAAGCGGCTACTGCCTGTGTTAATTCAACCTCCTCCTCTCGCTTTCTTTCTTGTCCTCTTCCTCCTTTTGGTCTTCAGCACTGCTCCCCGCTGGACAGCTCCCGCTTGGACCCCACGAACGCTACATGGTCCCCTTTAATGTCTTTTAATGGAAGTAAAATCTATTTATGTTTCAAGAAACACCGGGAGTTTACAAGTTGACCCACGGGAGGCATCTTCGGATCCCTCGTTTGGAGATTTGTGGCAGTCAGCGAAGCCTCGGTGGTGCGGATCCCAGATTCACTGTGAGTAAAATGTTTTGAATATAGGCTTTTTTTGTGCATGTCAGCAAGTTGGTTAGTGCTCTCCTCAGGTATGTGTTTCTACGATAACATTTTTGATTGACTTGGTTGCGAATGAGGCTGTTTATCTGTTGCTGAGGGGGGATCAAGTAAATATTTGCACACTTATCTCTAACATGCAGAGTTGATTCCAGTCTGTCTGGTGTATGCAGATGCAAGGAGTCGCATTCTGGTGCGCAGAGTTCCCAATTCATATGGCAGAATGTGTGCAGCCTGATGCGTAAAGCTTTTACGCATTTGGACATCCCTTTTGTCTCCACGGTGCGTTTTGTTTTCCAGTGTGTTAGAGATGTCCTTCTGTCCACGCTTACTTTCGGTTATCCACGCACATAACTGTAAGGAAAATCTGTGGGTGTTAATTGGTGGATTTCATTGTGCTTAATTTTCATAGGCTGGACGCTTTTGCTTCTGTGCATCCTGCGCTTAAAAGTGCATGTTTTGAAATACTTTGCGTTTCTGTTTTGTTTGTATGTTTGTTTGTTTTACTTGAAATATCTAAATCAAGTTTGTTTATACATCCGTGTTTCTTGGTGTGTGTTTGGCTGTTAAATTACGTGCAATCTGTCTGGTGTGGAGGCTAGGCAGCATGCCTCAGCCATCGGTGATTTGAAATGAATGGAAAAATGCCCTTGTGTCAAATGTTAAGAAAATGCATCTGTCTGAATTTCAAATAAGTCCTTAGAGTTCAGAAGCACATTGTTTGTTGAAACTGCTCTTGTTGATTTAGAGGAAATGAATTTGGTACATTATGTGTCCATCTTTGTTGAAACAGGTAACCATTTTTTCTGCACCCCTCAAACAAACACTCTATCCACAATCTTAGGTTAACGACTACTGACCAGTCGTGTGGACGCACAGGCTTCATCTCCAGACATTTGGTCCGAAGGGTTAGTGGTAGAAAAAAAAAAAAACCGCGAAGCTGCTGTCTACGTGGACCGGTGCTGAAGCCTCCCGTCCGACTGCCAGGACCTTTGCCAAATTCAGAGACATGGCGACGAACGGCACTAAAGCGGATGGACAGGTCACAGAACTGAACGAGGTGGCCGCGAACAACGACAAACCTAAGTCCCTCGATGTGAAGCCCGAGAAGAAGCAGAAAGTGGTCCCCGACAGGGAAACATGGGGAGGGAAATTTGATTTCCTCCTCTCCTGTGTGGGTTATGCAATTGGACTGGGGAATGTGTGGAGATTTCCCTATCTCTGCGGGAAAAACGGCGGAGGTAAATATTTTTTTGCACTGATGTATGCATACTGAGTAACCCATTAAGCTTAACCATGCACATAATAGCGCTTATAATTTAGCGCATCCAAGGCAGAAGAAAAATCTCCGAAAGCGTTGCCTTCATTTGCAGCTTGTGCTGTGTGCTGATCATCTTGAAATTTAAACCGACTTTAATATGCACTGATTTATAAGTGGGATCATTTTTGATTGTGTGTAGCCTAATTGAATGTGTCTATAGACATGGATTCAGGTTAAAACAAACGCGTCCGAGATGAATTGGTACTTTTCTTGTTTTTCTTGTAAATATCAAAATGAGATCTAATTTATTTAGACCTGTCGCTAGATAAATTGGACTGAATTGTTACAAATTTAGTTTAGACTAACTGAAAATATTTTTGCAGTGTTTTCAGGTCCAGTGCAGCTTCTTTTTAACTTTAAATACCTAACATGATGCACTTTTGTCCATTCAGGGGCCTTCTTGATTCCATATTTTCTCACCCTCATATTTGCTGGGGTCCCTTTGTTCCTTCTGGAATGCTCCCTTGGTCAGTACACCTCAATTGGAGGGCTTGGTGTGTGGAAACTGGCTCCTATGTTTAAAGGTACAACAACATTTATTCAAAATCCTTTTTCTTTTTGTAAACACTAAAATAATATTTGATTGTTAGGTGTGGGCCTTGCTGCAGCTGTTCTCTCC
>JAUZNJ010069167.1:10373-26046 GCA_034780135.1 Jordanella pulchra
AAAATCCTTTTTCTTTTTGTAAACACTAAAATAATATTTGATTGTTAGGTGTGGGCCTTGCTGCAGCTGTTCTCTCCTTCTGGCTTAACATTTACTACATCGTAATCATAGCTTGGGCCATTTACTACCTGTACAACTCATTTACCACTGTAAGTATATTATAAAATAACAAACAAACCTGGGTTTAAGAAAATGTATAAATTGATTAAGAAGGGGTACAAATGTATTTTTGTTCTTTTCCATCTTCAGGAACTTCCATGGAGCTCATGTAACAATGCATGGAACACAGAAAAATGTTATACGAATCATTCCCTTCTAGACACCACCAATCTCACAAGTGCTGTGGTGGAGTTTTGGGAGTAAGATATTGAATTTTTTTTTTCCTCTACTGCAGCGCTTTAACTTTCTTGCATGCCCTCCTGAGCTGTATCAAAAGGCAGGCTCCTTTACTGCATGCTTGTTACCCTGTGCGTATAATGGCATTATTACTGTTTGCTCTTACTTACAGACGTAACATGCATCAAATGACTGATGGCTTGGAAAAACCAGGGCAACTCCGAGTGCCACTGGCAATAACACTGGCCATTGCCTGGGTCCTTGTGTACTTCTGTATTTGGAAAGGGGTTAGCTGGACAGGGAAGGTAAAATATTTGTTTGTCTATGGTAACCCAACACCTCCTATTTATGTTGGCTTCTGATAAGAGCATGCAACTCCAATGCAATATTAAAAAGTCTAATTTAATCTCATCAATCTTTCAGATTGCATTCAGTGTTGTTTTGAATAGATTTTTAAATAAGCGGCCATATAAAAAAATAAATAAATGAAACTGATGCTCCCCTAATCTCTTTCTCCCTGCCTCTCGGTCGGCTTCTCTAAGTCCAATTCTCCTGACACATTTCCCATTCCGAGTGTGGTTTCATGATAGCAGGAGCAACAATCAGCCATACCCCCTTGATCTGAATTTATCCTCCTTTTGTACTCGGAGTAGTTTCTCCCCCGTGTGATGCTACATTTTAAAAGTCAAGTTCATCACATGACCATGCAGAACAAAATTTGTTTTGGTCAAAGTCAGTCAGGCCTCATGAACATCTATGTCCCAGTACTACTTTTTCATGGTTTTCCTCTAATCACCTCCTTACATTTTCCAGGTCGTTTACTTCTCAGCAACGTATCCCTACTTTATGCTCTTTATTCTCTTCATCCGTGGGGTGACTCTACCTGGAGCCAGGGAGGGAATCTTGTTCTATATAACCCCTGACTTTGAAAAACTCAAAGAGTCTGAGGTAAAGATATGTTATTGTGTGTTTCCTGCCTCATGCTGCTTGCCTGAGCGAGCAGAACTCGGCCTCATGCAGTTAAACCCCCCCTTTCCTCTGTCAGGTATGGCTGGATGCAGCTACGCAGATCTTTTTCTCCTATGGATTGGGACTGGGGTCACTTATAGCTCTAGGCAGCTATAACACATTCAATAACAATGTTTACAGGTAAGAGCTGCTGATGATTAATGCACTAGAATTGATTTCTGAATTGACTAGAGAGAAAGCTGCTAATGGTGAAAATAAATACATCACTCATGCAACCGTAGAAAACGGTATAAAATATACCCACATTGAAGGATATTTTTTAAGGATTTAATGGTGAGAACAGAGCATCAGTCAGAGGTGAAGTCTCTTTCTGTTCTGTGCTGTAGAAACAAACAAAACAACTATTGCTGTGATGCCTGAGTGTTTTCTCTAACAGCCCCACATTCTGGGTCACATAATCAGTTACGTAAAATTGTTGCATTCAAATTGGACTTTTTGTGAGCTTTATTTCGGTTTTGTTGTCGTTGTTTTTATACATAAGGTAAATTGGTAGCTGGATTCAAGCAGAATATATGTGTACCAGGCACAAGGCTTCCATTTTTACCCAACGTCTTGCAGTGAAAGCACTCCCACTGCTGTTTTTTCAAATATTATTGCACATTTTTTAGAAAGGTCAACACAGAGTGGCAAGAAAAAGTCAATTTTAAGCCTTTTACGAAAGTCCTATTTAAAAAAATATATATATATTTCCTCTCCCCAGAGACTCTATCATTGTGTGTTGCATCAACTCATGCACCAGCATGTTTGCTGGCTTCGTAATCTTTTCCATTGTTGGCTTCATGGCGCATGTGACTAAGAAAGACATTGCAGACGTGGCAGCCTCAGGTAACTGCACATCGTAGTGGCTTTTGTCACTATTACCCTCTTCTATCCCCCAATGATTGTAACATTAACGTGATATTTTGGAAGCTTTATACTGATTCATTTTTTTAACAATGCTTCCTATTTACCATCCAGGTCCTGGCTTAGCTTTCCTTGCATATCCAGAGGCTGTAACCCAGTTGCCAGTTTCACCTCTATGGGCCATTTTGTTCTTCTCCATGCTTCTCATGCTGGGGATAGACAGCCAGGTAAGGGGCTCAGTGATGATCTGCTCATGTGCTGACCTAAATATTTAAAAGCAGTTACATATCACGCAGCTCACCTCTGCTCTATGCATAATAAGCATGCAATTTGCTCCTTATAGATGGATGTAGCTGAGCTTTAACATTAGAGGGCAAGAATTTTTAATGCAACATTATCATCCCCATTTCCCCAACACCTTTACTGTCGCTTTAGTTTATGCATGTGATTTATATAAGGCTGACCCTGACCAGGCACGCTTTAAAGCAAAACACAGAAATTGCATATTTTGGTTTCTTTGTGTTTTTGTGATAGCAAACTATAATTTGCTATACAAATTTACTTCCTTTTACTAGTGAAAAAAAAATCACGTGCCAGGTGATTTTTGGTGAAATAGACAGAATAATAAATTAGAAATTAAATTAATGGTTTGATTTTCCCTCAATGAATACAATAGCAAAAGCAAAATTCCCAACAAATACAAATAATTGATCTGTCCTTTTTAAATTACTATTACATGAGCAATGATCTCATGGGATGCAAGCTCAAACTGATGACCAACTAGAGTTTAAAAATGGGAAAATGGTTTGTTGTTAATGGATTATTTTCATCTATGTGTATTTCAGTAATTCATTGGGAAGCAACCATTCATTTTTATGGTCCAGAGAAGGTCACCAATCCATTGCATAGTACACCTGAAACACATAACACACAACCATGCATACAACTCTCACACCTACAGGTTATTTTCCAAAAACAGTCATGTAGTTATACTGGGGGAGGGGGGTGAAGAACCAGGAGAAAACACACATATGTCTGCCTTTGGAAACCAGGAGTTAGGTTTTCATTACAAAATAGAAACTTGTAGACTGATATATCAACTTTTTTATTTTATGGGTAGACTATACTGATTGTAGAAATTAAAATGTGATCAAATTAAAAAAAATTAAAACTCTAAGTTGAAAAACAAATGAAAAAAATGATCATATTTAGTATTAGCCAAGTGTGTGCTACACAATATAACAAGGTATAAGGTATGGATGTTTTACCATGTCAAGCTTACATGCAGTGAAAATGCAACTAAAGTTTCATCCAGGCTCCTCAAATCTTTTGGAAATCTTTTAAGTTGTTGTTCATATTTTACATCTATTTATTAACACCTTTGAGGGGTTCAAAAGACATAATACATCTTATAATAACAGAATAAGATGTTTTGCTTTTATCTGAAATATCAGATAAAATAAATAGATTCCAACTTTCTGATCATGTTAAGGAAAATGAAATGCTTTTAAATCAAAGATTTTGTCCAAAGACTTTCTGAAGTCTCATAACTAGATTCTGGTGAGAACATTCAGTTACTAAAAATGTAAATGGATCAAAAGAAAATACATCTCAAAGCAAGCAGTGCACATTTCTAAGCAGATTACGAAAGCTGTTCCTGTGATTGTGTTCTTTAGTTCTGCACCGTCGAAGGCTTCATCACTGCCCTTGTGGACGAGTTCCCCAAAGTTCTTCGAGGGAGACGAGAAATTTTTATCGCCGTTGTTTGCCTGGTGTCCTATGTGATTGGACTTTCAAACATCACACAGGTACAGTAGGGCAGCTCTGCATCAATACGCATCTTTCTGTGTTTATATTTACTTACATTTATCTTTATTTTATTGTGTCCAGGGTGGAATCTATGTGTTCAAACTGTTCGACTACTACTCTGCCAGTGGGATGTGTCTCCTGTTCTTGGTCTTCTTTGAGTGCATCTCCATATCTTGGTGTTACGGTGTGTTTTAGTCTGACTTTCATTCAAACATCACAATAAAAGCAAGACCTAAAAGTTTTATTTTTGGAAAATACTTAGATACATTTTTGAAAAACAAAGGGTAGAAAATGCAAGTTTATTGACACATTTTACCTGCTTCAAATCCTGCTCAGCCACAAAGTCATAATCACTCATGTGTCATGCCTCACAGTACTCATCATCATGCATGGCAGATCTCAGAAGTGAGAAAGAAATTAGGCATGAATATTTTGGTCATGCATTCATTTGTCCGGCAGGTGTGAACAAGTTTTACAACAACATTGAGGAGATGATTGGCTACAAACCCTGTATATGGTGGAAATTGTGCTGGGTCGTGTTCACCCCTCTCATTGTCGCTGTGAGTACTTTAAGCTAATAGGGTTGTACATCTAAAGTCACAAAATGAAAGATGAAACAAGAAATAAAGTCAATATTACTTGCTCGCAGCCACGCCAGGCTGAGGCAGTGCTGCCTATAGTCAGAGGTGTCAGGATGCATAAAACATCTCTTGTCTCCCACAGGGAGTGTTCTTGTTCAGCGCCATACAAATGGTTCCTCTCACGATGGGAGACTATGTGTTCCCAGGCTGGGGTCAGGGAGTGGGATGGCTCATGGCTCTGTCCTCAATGGTTCTTATACCAGGATACATGGTCTACATGTATCTTGGGCTGAAGGGAACATACAAGGAGGTGAGAAGAGAAATCTCTGGAAAACTTTCCTATTTCACGGTTTCATTCCCTAGAACTACCCAAGGTGTTACCAATGGGTTCGGTGTCTTGGTTATGTGTCTAATATGATACCTTCAGTTTAATTCAGTTTATTTGTAAATCACCAATTCATAATTAATGTCATTACAAGGCAGCTTTCCGAGACAATTCATTAAAAAAATGCAGACAGATTGGCTATAAGTTTTCTTTGTAAGTAGGCCCAGCCGAATGCTTTAACTCACTATCATTTCAACTCTCCTGGATGAGCATAGATATATCTAGATACACTGTTAACAGTCCCCTGTGTTATAGGAACATGAACTGGATTCACAGATTTGAATCACAGTTTTCTTCAAAATTAACTTTTTGAATTCATCTAATTAATTGATATAAGTTAACATTGTGAATCATGCTAAACTACTCTTGCATTTAAGTCTGTAGCATTTATAAATGGATCAGTCAAATCAGACTGCCACACATTTTTTGGACTCGTCAAAAAAGCATTATATAATCAAAAGGAAAAAAAGCCCCTTGATTTAATGACAAGACAGTACGCCTCAGTGGAGTATGGTAAATACTCACTGCAACAGATGTGTTTGTGAGACATTTGGCATAAAACAGTGAGATGAAAAATGTACTTCTTGCATTTTACACATTAATAAGTATAGTTCAGTTAACCTCACAACGTGGAACCTTGAAAATGGCTCGCAAATATTATTCTATGTGGACACATGGGATTGAGAAACTAGTGTTCATGCTAATATAGGAAAAAATAATTGGAAACAACCCAGTTTCAGTTCATTTAAGTTAAGTTTATTTATATAACTCCAATTCACAACCCGTCATCTCATGGTGGCATCCAGAAACAATTCAATCAGATCATGCAGTCAGACTGGTAAAAAGTTTTCTGTCTATGGAAAACCAGCTGATTGCTAAAGTCATTGACTTTGCAAGATTTGCTCCTCCTGGATGAGCATGTAGCAAGAGCAGAGATTCACCTGCACTGTGTTGTTGACTCTGCAGCAATCCCTCACACTCAGTCTGCATGCGGCGACAGTGGAGAGTAAAAACTCCCTTTTCTCTGCAAGAAAAAAAAACATCAGTCTACTTTATGATAGACCAATACAATCCAGAAATAATGGCACATCACCTTGGTAAATTAGAATAGAGCACAAAATCTTTCAAAAGGGTCATCACTGTATATACTATGTACCATGCAAGAATGAATAATGGTTCTTACATACGAATAGTATAAAATAAACTACGATGGACTGATTAGGTTCTAAAACACGTTATTTAATGCATTTCTTGTGATATCTTGTGTTATACGGCTGTTGTCGTTCCATACAGCAGAGGTTACCAAAGAGTTAGTGTAAAAATTTATAAACCCATCCAGCGCTCATGTTTTTGCTGCACACATTTGTTAATTACAACAGATACGTTCATTTTCATACCATTGCCTGTTTTTTTTTTAATAGTTTGAAAAAAAAGTCTTTTCTTAAGGGGTATTTAACAATTGCACATTCAATATCATCACCAGCTAACCCAGATTACAACATCTTTATGGACATTTTTAGAAGGTTTTTCAAATGCGAAGATGGGCTCTCACCTATGTTTAACATGTTTACAACTGATTAAGAAGCAATGCAATTGAGACCCTAATATTGCACCAAAAACCTAATATTTTTTAATGAAATGGTGTGACAGCAGATTAACATCTGTAGTGTCATTACGACAGGCTTAATGAGCTAAACTCATTTTATTAAACCAATCAAAGAAAAATATATACATTTTCAGAAAATACTGGGTTAATTAAAATAGTTACTTTAATGAGTATAAAAGCATGAACCTTAACGCAGGCATTAAAAGACATGCTAAAAAAAAGGAATCTACTGAGTGTATTTTTGCTCCTTTTTAAAGTCTGGCACGAAGAAGACAAAACTAAGTCAAAGTGAAGCAGAGTCCAACACTAAAGGAACTCATCTGTTTCTGAATTGCTAAGTGAACAGAAATCATTTTGTAAGCTATCATAGCATTCTTAATTGGTCTTTTTTTCTCTCCAAGCGACTTCGAATAATGTTCCAGCCTCCTGCGGTCGTCAGGAAATGTCAAGAGAATGGACCTGAACAGCAAGCGGAAACCAACACTGCCAATCTGTCCAGCCCTGCCAATCCTACCAACCCAGTGAGCTCCACGAGCCCAACTTCAGCAAACCCAGCCAGCCCAACCAGTACTGCTCCCGTAAACTCAACCAGCCCTGTGACGCCTGCTAACCCTGCTCCTCCACCAGCCAATCCAGCCGCTGCTTCTAGCCCAGTAAATCCAGCGACGAGTCCCACAGCCACCATTACCACCACAGTCACTACAACCAGTCCAGTTAACCCAACTGCCAAAACTGTTAGCCCGACCAGCCCACCACCTAAGCCAACTAGTCCAGCAGAGTCTGTTAACCCCCCTAACCCAACCAGCCCACCTTCAAACCTGACCAGTGCTGAGGCTAATGTGTAGACAACAACAAAACCCTCGTAGAGCATGTAGACAATTGAGAACATTACAAAGGACTTCCAAGATTTCAATTGATTCACCTACCTCCAGGGGCAATATGTGATCAAAATAGATTTTCCAACCATGCTTAATTTTTCTGTACTTGTTAAATCTAGCCAATGATATCTTATTGTTGGTTTGCGTTCTGAAAACAAAATTAAAGACTGTTAGTGTTCACCGATACAACCGTATTTCCGAAAAAAAAAAATGTAAACATACTGTGTAATACTGTGAGAAGAGAAAAAAAGACTAGAGTTATAGAATAGAAATTTGTTGAATATCTTCATGAATCAAGTAAATACCGTGTTAATATAGTAGATTAAGTAGTTTAACTAACTTGACATCGCTGAAGAGTGCAAGGGATGGCGTCAATTTTTTTGTGTATGTTTACCAACTCACACAGTTGTCTCCTATTCAAATGTTGCTCTCTGTGAGGTAAAACTACAAGCCGCAAGGCAAACTGGGAGCTCGGAGTAAGCACAATGCCAATAAGAAGTTCATGTTTAGGAGCAATCTGGATCAGTCCAGATTTGTTGCAAAATGTGTTGTGTGTGAGAGAGACTGTTATTTTTTTTTTCCTTATTTTTTCAGTGTAAAAAAAAAAAAGAGAGATAAAACTTTTATGTGATCAAAGCATTTTTAGAATTATTTTTAGGATGTTTTATACTATGTATGTTGAAATGAAGGACCAAAATCAATAGGCAGAAAAAAGCAAAAACTATGCCGTTGAGTGTTCAGTTGGCAAAGCACAGGGTACAAAGAAGTACAAAAGAAGAAAAAAAAAAAAGAAGAAGCACATGGTCAAAAAATGTGATTTGCAAACATTGACTATCCCTTAATGCTGACAGTCAACCTGTTTACGTTTTGCATGCTTTCCTCAGGAACATCATTGAAAAAGTTTCTCAAATGTCTCCTGATAAAAAAAAAAAATAACAAAGTTGAAGAGAAAAGGCCTTAAGCCAACGCACCGATTTCAGCCAAGCGATAGCCTGTTTACATGACTCGGCAGAATTACAAAATACACTTTATATGATAGCACAAAACAACCGGGACCAACTCTGTGTTTTAGTACGGTCATGTTTTCTTTTTCTCTATGTGTCATGATCAATCATAGTCCGATCAATATGTATTGAGCAATACATATGTAGATGTTTAGGTGCAGACCAGTCAGCAAAGTGGTCTGTTTCTCTTTTTGTTTACGTTGTCTTTGCTTTACCAGTGGAGAGGAAGAAAAAAGACAAAAAAGCACAAAAGCTTTTTAGGTTTTCCCTAACTTTTGCCATGGCGTGTTAGGACAATGTGAGTTTGCTTCTATGGCAGCTACAGTGAAAGGCATGTGGTTGAACAGAACATGTTGACTTTAAAAAGCAAAGCAACTGAGCGAAAATGTGAAATGGCTACAGTTCATGTCCTGTGAATTTTGTATAAAGTTACTCTACCACAGTTTTCTCTGGAAGTTTGTTGTAAAACTGTACCGTGTAAAACATGTAACTGTGAATGTCTGTACTACATTGGAAGTTATCGTCTAAATGTAAAAAAAAAAAAAAAAATGGAGTTGCTGTTTTCTGCAATAATATTTTGATCACAGAAGCTAAAGCACATATCTTACAGAGATATAAGAAATGGTTATGAAAAATGAAGATAATGATGATTATATTAAAAATAGAAAATATGTCTAGTAAAATAATATTGTTTTGTATATTTTTAACTGTCTCACTGCCTAATGTAAAAGAATATAAACATGATATGTATCTAAATGGTGTCAAATGATAAAGCACGATTGTTATGTTATACAAACAGAAACAGACAGAAAACAAAATAAAGAGTTATAGATAAAATAAGCCAAATACAGTCCTGGCATATGTCCCTGAAACAATGTGTCTTTAATGTAGCAGTGTTTCTGGTAACAATGCTACCAGAAAATTAGGTCAACTATCTTATTAAAAGATGTACGCTGCTCTGAATCCTCCTGCAGTAATTGGCTGTTGTTTCCTCTCTCATAAATAAACCCTCCATAGAGGATTTCCCGTCAATAGATGTAAGAACATTCTGATACCTTATAAAACTAAAAAGAGGGATTAGATCATAGAAAATGCAACACTTGATTCATCTCTATTAGTTTAAAATGTAATCCAGGTGGGATGTGCAGAATTAGGTAAATCCTTTTATTCTGTAGTTTATGTTTTAGGATGACATCCATCTTAACTCTGGCAGCGGGTTAAAAATGCAACCGATCATAACAGATATAGAGAAAGGTATCTGGTTCTATTCTGCATGTGTTTGTGTTTGAGGGTCAGGAATGCAAGCTGATAGAGAGAGGTCTTAGCGTCACCGCAAACAGCTCATTCCTCAAGGCAGGCCGTGCCCGCCTGTCCTGTCTCCCCTGCTTCTGATGGTTCTGAGTGTATTAGTGTTTTCTTTTTGTCTGCTTTTTTCCCTGCTTGCATTCCAGCCAGCCGCCCACCCCCACCAACAACCACCTCCTCCGGTTGCTGCTTCCATTAGCTTCCAGTGTGATAAAAGAGATGGCACCAGCTGACACCGCCACAATGACTCGCCGTGGATGAAAGAATGATATATCCCCTCCAGTAGCTTGTGGGAAACTGGTGCGTTTGTAGATGCTAGCTCATTTCAGTGTGAGAGGGAAGGAGAAATAGAGACAGGTTAGGAACAGAAAGCTGCTTGTTTAAGTGGATCGAGGTTTGAAAAATGCCACCAATAACGGCTACTACCCCCTGATGGATGACTTGGTGGCCTCCTTCATTCCTTGTTGTGTAATTTAGCATCATTACCTAGAAAAACAAGTCACCGCCATGACAGCGCAGATGGATGTCTTAAATTTGCTAAAGGCATAGATCATCACTGATGGCCAGGGAGGACAGGAGGTGAAACATCTTCATTAGTTTGGACAATCTTGCAGAATTCATGCAGTCCTAGGATGTGTGGCAGCTCCACAGTAACAGCTTAACTTTTTTTCATTATATTTATATGATTGCACCTTTTTTTGAAATATCTTTGATATTTTTTGTGAGATGAACACTATATGTAATAACTCCTCAAAGTGAAATCCTTCCCCGGTAAAAAGCCCCCGTTTCTTGTAATGCAAAATAATGAGATTGAGATAAAAACATTTTAAATATGTCTCTACTTTTATTGTGCTGTATATTTCAACAAGAAAAACACTAAGGGGAGAAAATTATAAAACATAGATTAAAAGCTGGAAAATCTCTTCAACGTGCCAAGGCTTATACTTGTTTGATCTGATTTTATTTTTAGTATTCTTCTGTAAACACCTAACATATAATGTAATTGTATCGCTATCATTAACTGGAGCAAATACAGAATAACAATCAGATTCCAAAATTGATAAAGAGACAAAATAGAATCTGATCAATGAGGTTGCCTAGAGCCCACAGCAAGACTGAAGGAGCTGCAGGAATATTTGGCAAGTACTGATTGTGTTTTACATGTGACAACGGTCGCCTGTGTTCTCCATAAGTGGAGTGAAGAGTAGGTGTGAATAAAGCAAAAAAAAACAAAACATCCAAGCCAGACTAAAATATCGGTATACCATTTTCACATATGAAACATTTTTAGCTATCAAATGTTGGCATGGTCCAGTTAAGTAAATGATTAAATCTGATAGAAAATTGATAACATCTCTTCAAAAGGGATGCAGACAAGATATGTCATCAGATTCTGAGAGATTTGCTGAAATTTTCAGTGTCGGAAAATATTGCAAAGCCAAATGCTGGCAGACTCCTACAGAAGTGCAGATAAAACTAAAACTGAATCAAAGTCTGGATTGATAAACTATTAACTTACTCTTTGCACACTTATGCCACCAATATTTTTATTGACTTAATTACTGGTTCTAAGCTGAATGTGAAAAATTCTACATTAATATTCTACAATAACATCACTTTAAGCTGTGTTTGGCCCCTCTGAGCGTTTCAGGTACTTCTTCTACTAAGTACATATTCTTTACTGTAGATCGGCCAGATAGTCTCATTTTTATTACAGGTTCAGTGTGATATTCTTTAAATTAAAATGTTTTAAAAGCACGTGAGCGTTCAATTTCGTTTCCAAAAAAGTTGAGACTCTTATTGGAGACAACTTAATTGTGATATATAAAATAATTAACCTTATAGTATTCAAACTGGATAGCAGAGCCTAAATACTGTAATGGTAAAATTCTCTGAGCTATAGAACAGCAGCCAGACAATACAAACTACTGATTTCTTGGATAAAAAGAATACTTTTCTAAAAGAAATGCAGCAAAATACAGTCAGCATCAGTTTGCAAATCCGATTAGTTTTCTAATAATGTTCCCTCTCATTATTAATTTGCAGCTCAACGTTACTTTCATTAAAATGGTGATTATTTACTCAGTTGATTGATTTAGGCACTCACATAATTAGTTTTGTTGTGGGATCAAATCAAAGAAACAAAAGTAATAAAATGAAGACATCACATTTCTACCTTTTTGAAGGTTTTCCTTTTTGGCTTGAAAATTGCTAATTGTCAACTATAGGTTTTAATCAGGTGTTCAAACATACTGTAACACTTTGGGGTAATAAAAGCATACAATCTTCTGCATATTTAAGATGCCATCATTCCGAATTGTTCTTCTAAACAGGGATTTGATGACTGGAATAAAATGTTTGCAAAAGGTGAGATATAAAATGTGTGTGTTGGTATTTTAAAGTGCAGTTTAGCAAAAACGTAGAGGAAATCCAGAAGTAATATTGTAAAATGCATCATTTGTAATCCCTTTCCCGTTTTTCCCCAATTTTTCATAAATCTTTATTTAATGACTCACTTTTTAAAAGTTTGCTTCGGCTGAACATTATACAGCTCTGTCTTTTTTAATCCTTTTTTTTACCATCCTGTGGACTGCAGCAGCAGCTGCTCTGCAGAGGTTTAAACATCACTTGAGTTCTAACACCTCACCTGTCAATCCAGTCTGCCCATAAAGCTGTTCCCCCTGCATCACTCTCTGCCATAACGATTAAATGGCTTGTGGATCTTCAAAGGACCGTCTTAAGCGAGAGAAGGGAACTCCTTGAAACCCAGAGGGATTGACTTCATTTCCTGTTTCATAATGCAGAAGATGTGACACCAATTGACTCGCTGATTAATTTTCTATATGAATAAACCTGAGCACAAACTGACTCTCTACATTAGCTACACCTATCAGAGCTCCTCGTGTTAATTGATACAGATGACATAAATTAACGTGTGTCTATTTTTTATCTTGTAAAGCCCAACGCCTTGAAGCGAGCCAGCTCCATTTTGTGACCGGATCTGAGCACTGAAACCTTGTCCGGAGTTTAGCTTTTTGGGCTTTTTTTTTGGCACTCTTTGTCAAGAGCCTATTTTTAAAGTTGAAAAGTGCTCACAGTGTGGCTGCAGGAGAGAGGGACACAGAGGTAGCAAAAACTGGTGATCCATGATGCTTTTATTAAAGGATGACAGCTCTCTGCAGCTTATAGACTAACACACACACACGGTCATGATTAATCCTTATAGCTTACTTAGAGCAAGAGAAGCTAATTCTGCTGTGAAGATAAAAAGGCTGATAATTATGTTTATTCTTTCTCTCTCTTAACCTCTGTGCCCATGTACTTTCTAAATCGTAAGGCCAAACTGGCTTTTTGTTGTTCTGGGTCGCTGAACATCCACATTTGTGACTTTTATTCTAAGTGATTATTTGCATCATTTTCCCTCTCATGCCTTGGTTTGTCCCAGACTTCTGTCTGAAATACGCTCGCCTGAGAATTCAGAGCAAATAAATTAATGAATAACTAATCTTTGCAGATGCATGAATCTACATATCAATGTAATCAGAGGAAGTTGTATGCGTGGCTATTTCCAGCACCGGGGCTGAGAGGATGTCAAGCATGCAAAGCCTCTCTGCATGTATGCTAATTGGGCTCCCTTTTTGCACTCTGGATGTGAACCTGGCTGAAATAAACTTGGTTACCAAATGACAAAGCGTCCCTTTTGGCACATGCACTTCCACTGCTGTGGTGCTTGTACATTAAGCCCAGTGTTTACGCTGTGAAGGGAGATCCAAGATGAACACTGGATTCCCAGAGATTCTGCTGTCTCATACCGTGTTGTTTATTCATGACGTAGCGAATATGTCTGCAGAAGATACGATTCTGACACATGTATCAGAAAACCTACCCTCTGACAAACCATATTTACAACGTTCCTGTAAAAAAAAAAAAAAAGAAATCTATCTGCTTTACTTACAACCTCCACAGATACAGATGAAATCAACATCTAATTTTAACTGAACGTCATACAGTAACATTGGGGAAAATACAGTCTCCCTAATCTGTATTTAAACCAAACTCTGTGCTTCTAGAGATCACATAATCCAAACAGACAGCAGCTTTTTTTTTTTTTATCAATCAATACATGAAAATAACCACAATCAAAATAAGTCTTGGTGACTGAAAGTGAATGCCTGTTTAGCTAATCAGGAGCCTGTCCTCTGCTACCTTTAGTTGGATCCAGCCCTTCTTGTTTTTTGTCACAGCTTATAACATCTGCCCAATGTGCCAGAGGCTTATGGGGAGTCACTGTAGATTACTGCCTGGGTTGAAAAAGGATTGCAATCAGGCAAATTTTAGGCAGCAGAATATTTTTTTAGAAGATCGGCTTTTGATTTAGTACTCTCCTCTATGGAAGTACATTTTTAAATCTGTCTTGCATGTCCTTCAAATTGTGTTAAAACATAGAGACTTGCAAAGGTGTGGAAAGTCCCTTGAGAGTGAATCTTGGTCTCAAGTGTTCAGAAGCTTCTTATAGATTTTTTTTAACCATACTTATACACAATTTGCAGCATCTCTTTCCCTGCTAAAGTAAAGCATCCTTACAGTAAAATTCTGCCAACCCATGTTTAACCATATATCAATGATGTATTCCAGGTAATTGTAGCATTATTTTTCTTCCACATAAATCATTTTCATTTAATTACATAATGGCAGTTTACAACAAATATTGTCTGAAAACACTTTACAAATAAAATCCAGTTAGACTGGGCTTCACAGTTTAGTGATTGGTTCACCTGATCAAACACCATATATTTGCAGTCTTCTTCACTTGGATTGTGGCAAACTTTAGAGTTTCGAGCGCAGATCTTTTAACTCTGGATGTTTGAAGCTCCTCCAGAATTATCACAGGTCTCTGATTTATTTCCATCATGCTCAGTCTGTCATTTCAGGTATGTTTTATCACCATATATTCTGCCCTTTTGGTAAAGGTGCTCTGTATTTTCAGTTTAGGATATTGCTTTATAGTCTAAATCTACTTTAGACTTTTTAACAACTCCATCCCTGACCTGCGGCTGTCTGTGTTTCTTGGTCCTACTGATTCTATTTTTAAATAATGTTTCTCTAAAAATGCAATACACAAATAAACTCAATTAGTTATATTAATAATATCTTTCTTTACCATTACAAAATGTCCCTACCACTCTGTGTGAGCTTTAGCATTGCAGTCAATATCCTGTGTGAGCAATATAATAATAATAATAATAATAATAATAATAATAATAATAATAATAATAATAATAATGATAACAATAATAATAATAATAACACATTTTTTTTAGCTTCCCTTGCCAATCCTCACGGTCACCTTATAGAGAAGAAAAAGAAAAAAATCAAAGATGACGAACAGAGTGATAATAATAAGAAAACAAAAAAATACCAAAAACTACAAGATTAAGTGAAGTTACATTTCATTCATATGACCTAATATGCTGATCATAAGGAGAGCTTGAATGACAGATGTTTGTAAAATAATTCATTGCGTCCAGGTAGTCCTTTGTAACTGCTGTATTGTTTACAACAGTAAGATCACTACTGCAGTTTGATCTCTTTAGCAGCTCCAAAGAAAGTTTTGAAAACTGCTGCAAAGAAATGTGACTAATTTTTGTCACAATTTTACTATTTTCTGTAATCTAAAATAATCTGGTTTATACAAACAAAAAACAACATAAAAACAATGCATATATCTGGTACCCATATCGATAGTTGATAATTGGAAAAGCTGTGCTACTCAAAGTGTCTTCATTTTATTTTATTTCTTATTTCTTTTTTATCTAAAGCACCAGAGCTCATGCAATCAGACATCAAACATTAACTAGTAAAAATTACTCTGTACAAAAATAATGGTTGGATCTTGT